>JAVJIF010013832.1:0-124357 GCA_038442645.1 Agave tequilana
AGATGGAGGTGGAAAAGATGGCCGGCCAAGGGAGAGGCACGGCCCTGTTGGGTTGCTGGTTCATTCTCTGTTGTGGGGAAGAAGGTGAAGGAAATAATGGAGAGAGAAAAAGAAAATGGGGGGGGGTATATATAAGGGGGAGATATGATTATTACAAGTTTGCCATTCCATTAAAGAGAGCTGCGTCTCCTTCATAAAAAATAGGGTTGCATCTCATTCAACTGAGACTCTCGTCTGGCAATTGCCCAGACGCGAGGATGAAACTCACGTCCAGGAAAAAAACGCGAATGTTGCGTTTAACAGAAAGGACAAAAGTCATAAAACTTGATCAGCATTGATCAGAAGTGCATTAAATGCAGAATGAATGCGAATCTTTGCATTAAAGACCAGATCTGAGTCTGGTGAGACTCGCGTCTGAGGAGAGAGAGAAAATGCGAAGAATATAAATATAATATCTGAATAAATTCCGGTATCTGGGAAAAACCCCAAAACTCTGGAAAAGCCCGAAAAATGAAGTAGTTCAGAAAGCTTTCCAAAATAATAAATATTATTTTAAGATGTTTGTGAAATTGGTTTTCAGAAATTTAATCCCGTTTTCAAAATAAATTTCTGAAGTCCACCGTCGATACCGGTCTACCCCACGTCGGCCGGATTTTGATAAATTCAGAAAAATCTCAAAAAAAAGTATTTAGATAAAATATATTTTAGAAAGTTTTTTGAAAAATCATTTTTATAATTTTAACTCCGTTGTAAATAAAAAATCCGAGAATCGGTCAGCGGCACTGGTCGCACACGCTTTTGAAGATTTACAACTTAATTCAGGAAAATTTCAGAAAATTTGAAAAATCTAGAATATTGAAAAACGATGTTTGAAAGTAAAATCAGTCAAATCAGAATAACAGAAAATTAAATCGAGCAATATTCTAGGATCGAGTCCTCGGCTCAGACTAGGGCTGACTCCGAGTCTACGAATCCTAATCTAATACAAAACAATCATTTAAATAATTCATAATACAAAATAAATACAGGAAGTAAATCAAAAATATCATCAAAAAATCTGAATATGCAACTAAGTACGTATTCCCGGGGGCGGTGTGTTACATTCCATCCACCTTACAAAAAATTGCGTCCTCACAATTTCGATAGGGGGTAAAATGAACATAAAGAGGACAATGACGAAAATTATAACAATTAAGATATGAATCACTATGGGTAGGGCTCTCAAGTTAGCTGAACAATAATCAGAATATAGATATCTTCTTCACTTCATGCTGTATAAATCTTCGAACGATGCCGATAATACTGATCTGATATCATTTCTTTGTATAGAATTTCAGCTGTACTGCATACTGGATAGCTCTCCCGAGAATAAGCCAGAATACTGAAGATAAAGAAAACTCCGATAATACTGAGCATAACTAAAGAAGACCAGAATTAGAATTCCGAATACCGGGCGTCGATCACGCTGAAAGATATAGCCAAGAATAGAGAATAACCGTAGAAATTCCGGATATCGCCTTCTGAAAGATAACCCGATTCGTGGATCAATCTGAGAATACCCGACCTTCATAGAGTTGATCGAAGAAATCATATAATAGCTTCATTCAGAACCAGCCGCTACCTCTCTAGTATCTCCATATCTTAAGTTGGTATAAAGTATACGAAAACCAAAACAGTGAAAAGATGGAAAGGATTAGGAATCAATGAAGGATGATCAGATAGAATAGATAACTCTGTACTAGTAGTTAGATTGTATAACCAGGACTCATGCATTCCAGCTGCCATTTTTTTTACCACTAATTTGCCATCTGGACGTACTGAGGATGTGAGAGCCTAAGCTCTGATACCACCCTGTAACGCCCCGATCCGGCGGGTACGGAGACGTTACTGTGGCGTATATACGCAGGTCAGAAATACCCTCACGTATATATGCTAAGCATCAGTACAGGCAAGAATCAAGTACTGAAGCACGTGGTGCATTATACATTCCAACATATGAGTACAATTACAAAGTTATCACAGGAGTGACCCAATATTACAATAATATTACATCACCAATATGTCGCAAACGCGAGAATACAAGGAGATGTGCAAGTATGAACAGTACAAAAGGAGACTCAGAGTCATAACAGGAAATATTTAGAGTCGAGCAGGGGGGCCTGGAAGGATGGGGCTCTGGACGGTCTGCTAGGGATCCACGCTACCGCTTCACCACTCTGATCAGCAACTGGGAGAATCCACACGCTCCAAGCTCCAAAACCTGGACATGAGGATCCAGAGGAGTCAGAACTCCCCAACGAGTGGTGATGCGAAAGCCAGATGGCGTGCGAGATAAGCACATGTGTATCTATAAATCCAAGTCATAAATATGCATTGAAAATCGTGTCGTGAGTACCAGCATGCAGGGTCAAGTAGAGAGACAGTAATTCATATAAGCAGGGAATACTCATGATATGATAAGATGAGTGCGGGAGATTAAGGAGTAGAACACAAGTGGAAAGACATGATATGAACATGTATATATAATAATCTAAAACTGGAAATCCGAAGTAAAACTCGATACAAGCAAACATGGCAAAGCATGCAACGGATTCATAACTGGCATCTTTTATTATTATTACTCGTCCAACCCATATGTCTAGGTATGTGTCCTGGTGTACATCTCAACACATATACATCCATATATAAATAAGTCGAGGTTGGTTACTGGAAGCTGATGAAGAACTGATCGCTCATACTTATAGTAGTTCCCGTTCGCCCGGACATAGCCATTTGGGGGCCTGAAATCCCCCTAACACGAATCGTCGGTTTAGTATTCACTACTATAAGCAAGGCATCATACCGGCATCCATCACTTCCTCCCATACCCCATGTAAGTTATCCTTTTTAT
This sequence comes from Agave tequilana, assembly GCA_038442645.1. NCBI lineage: Eukaryota > Viridiplantae > Streptophyta > Magnoliopsida > Asparagales > Asparagaceae > Agave > Agave tequilana. Next base: position 2,891 of record JAVJIF010013832.1, read on the forward strand.
GGCTTATTAAATAATTATCAGATTACGAGAATGAGTAGGATCATAACTAGTCATAACAGGAGTAATAACAAGCATAACGGGAGTTTATAACAGGCATAACCAGAGTACATAACAAGAGGTCAGTACTACATTCTCGTAATGTGATAGTCATGAGTAGAGAGTTAAGCTTAACGGGTATCAATTTTTAACATGCCATGACAAGTGATCAGGCAGGTAACAAGTGATAAGTCATGTTATAACAGGGAACAAGTGTTAAGTAGTAGTATGTCGGGTGTCAGGTGATGTCACATCAGTTGTCAAGTGATACAAACAAGTGTCAGGTATTAGCATGTAGATGATAGGTATCAAGTAATAACATGTCAAGTGTTAACATATCAAGCATGTACTTGGCAAGTGATAGAGTAATAGCTGAGCACAATCAAGCAGAGCTGAGCAAGCTAGAGCAAAGCTAATGTACGACACTAAATGCTATCACGCTCGGCGTGGTTACCGCTCGCAGCATAGCTAGACACACGTGTCGCAGCAAGCGTATGAATGCCATACTAGGCTCACGGGGAAGCCATGCTCACGAGGTACTACACTCGAACGGAGTAAGCGATAAAGTGTTGACGCTAGGTCCACCTACCAGGCGTAGCATACAGAAAGTCCAGAGGACTTTAAACCTCAAAGGTTGTACCCAGAGGTTAGGCCCGAAGGCAAGGGTACCTGCAGAAATTGTTAGTCCCAATATCACAAATCGTGAATAATACAATCGCCTGATGAAAGGGGAAGTCAAAAGGAAAGAGAGAACACTCGCCTAAATATGAAAATACTGTGAAATCTCCGATCTCTGGAATCCAGGAACCAACGCGTAAACGCGTTCCAACAAAAGAAGGAGAGAGAATGCAGACGCGGGATCGCAGACGCGGGGGTCGCGCCGCGTAGATGCACAACCAGGGTTCGAGACCCGCGTCTAAGCAAGGACACGAGAAGAACGCAGACGCGAGCATGAGCTCTGCGTCACGTTAACACAAGAACGCGAGGATCGCGTTAAGGAATCACTTGACGCAGGGAGTGAGCCGCGTCTTGCAATTATATAATAGAAAGACGGAGACAGGGAGATGTGAAAGAGACACAAGGTGTAACCCCTGCTCCCTGATGTACGTATCACAGTATCGGTACGCGATACGACGTATAATGTTGATTTGACCTTTCTGGTAGTTAGATTGAGACGATTTCAGTTTCAAATATTATTTTCTAATATTATAGATTTTTCAGGATTTTCTGAAATTTTTCTGGATTATGTTGGAAAATCTCCGTAGTCGGTGTCGACCGATACCTATAAGCGGATCTCTGATTTTTTAATTCACAAACGGAGTTGTATTTTGATCTACTTTCACTTGTGTCTTAAAATCATATGATCTAAGTTAGGGTATTTTTGGAGATTTTTTCCGAATTTATCGAAAATCCGGCCAAACGGTGTCGCCCCGTATCGGTGAGACACTCCGGGATTTTTAATTTGCAAACCGGATTAAATTTCTACAAACCGTTTTCATATTACGTCTCAGAATAATATTCTCTATTTTTTTGTAATTTTTGGGCACCGTTCGGAGCTAGTCAAATTTTGGGCCAAATTAAATAATATTATTTTATTAATTTAAATCTTTTTCTTTTCTTTTCTTTTTCTTTCCACTTCTTCTCTTCTCTGGCTTTTTCTAGCGACTTCCCCCCACCGCCTAAACCAATTTCCACTGCCTCTCCCTCTCTCTCCCTCCTATAAACACCTCTCTCTCTAAATCTCTCTCTAAACCACTCTCTATCTAATTCCCTAAACACTCTCTCTAACTCTCTTTCTCTCCAAACTCTCTCCCTCTCTCCCTCTCCCTCTCCCTTTCTCTGTGCCGACCCAAAAGGGGGTCTGACCCTTGCCAGCGGCCAGGCCGGGCCGCAGGCGCCGCCGGCCGCCGCAGGCGCCGCCGACGGCCGCGCCCTCGCCCGGCCGGCGCTCCCGGTCTGGCCAACCACCAACCCCACTCTTTCTCTTCTTCTTCTTCAGCTGCAGCTTCTCTCCCTCTCTTTCTCTTTTCTTTTCTCTCTCCCCTCCTCCTCTCTCCCAGCCGGACACACGGCCGCGCCGCCGGCTGGGACCGCCGCCGGCGGACCTTCCCCGCCGCCGGCCAGCACCTGCTGGCCGGACCGTGCACGGTCAGCAGCAGCACATGCTGCTGCTGCATCCTTTGGGTTCACATGGTGTGAACCCAATAACCCATTTGGGTTTGGTGAAACCCAAAACCCAATATCTAAACCCGATAACCCGTAACCCATTAACCCATTTACTTACTTTAATGGGTCTAGGTTGTGGATCTGGACCCGACCCGTTATGAGCCCAAACCCGTATCCAAACCCAATAAAGGTAACTTTGCCGAAAACCCTCGCTACATTTCCGTATTTGCATTTACAATATTTTTATTTACATATCTAACCCATTTTGATGATTTTTAGCATTCAGCGATATCTGGAGCATCCGGACTCCGATTCGGATGATTTTGGATCCATTGCGATCATGGGAAAGAGAGCTACATTCTCGTAGCCAGTTTGAGGGTGTTTTCATTTTATAAATTATATTTATTTATGTTATATTGAGTGATTGCTTTAGTCAATAACTCGTAGATAGGGTAAAGCACTATAAGTGGTAATTAAAAGATACTTCATTATAGAGAAGTTTATAAAATATACGTAATAGATGTTATATCTATTTTACGTGATTTAGTTACATTTATCACATCACTGGACATTGTCACTTCGTTACTGCTACGTGTATACTGTCACTATGACACTGTCACCATTACAGACCCACCGATACACTCGACCAGTGATTGCATGTCAACCTCTGATACACTACACAGGACACTATCATTTCAGGTTCATGACCACTGTTCCATGGATACGTGACACTGATATTTCATGTGCTAGTATCACCGTCCCATAGACAGTCTAATGCACTGAACGCACTAGACACCATTATTTCATGATACCCCTTGTACATGCCTCACCCTTACATACGTATTAACAATCATGACATTCTTACTGCATGTTCGTGAACTATGGATATACGGATACGCTAGTACGCGGGATACCGCTATATGGATACTCTGTGCATGTCTGACCCTTCTGTAATTTGTACTCACCGGACTACATGCATTCATTGTCTATGTATTCCATTTGCATGGATCATGGTTTATGTATTGCTACATGGATATTCCTGAATTCCCGTTATATTGCACACTGTTTATATTACATGGATTTTGTTACATGAGTAGCCCATCCTGTAACCCCGTTACATGATTATTTCCCGTCACTGATATTGATATTCCCGTTACTGGACATGAATGCTGTTGATATATTGTTTCCTGTTACTGATATGGCTACCCCCGTTACTGGACATGAGAGCTGTTGATATGCGATATGTGGACTCCCACATCTATTGTTCTCGTTTCCCGTTATATTGTTCCCATTCCCGTTATATTGTTCTATGCTATCAACAGAGCTCAGGTCCGGTTATCATGTTACATGTATCATGCATTGTATTTGTTCGTGTTACATTGTATACTTGACATATCAGATCATAAAGCTAACTTGGGTATGGGGGAGACTTGACGGTTGATTAGATCTTATCGGGTGATGTACTGGATCTATATTGTTCTCCCTGCAGGGGACGGTAGTGCTACCTACCAATGCTCCATGAGCTCTCGTTACTTGATTCATGCTCCCCTCTTAGCGGAGGGCCCTGGTCTCAGCAGCCAGGGGTTTTGTTTAAGGCCGTGATCCCGGGTATGCACGGGATACACCTACCCGATAAGAGCTCCTTGACCATGGGTTTCCAATTAACATAATAAAATAGTATACACAATAGTGACGTCGGAACACTTGTTATTTGGTTACTCTCTCGTTTGGATAATGGTACCCATTGGCCATGTCCGGATGGGTTCGACTGGAGTGCGGGCTCCAGTATGAACTGTCAGTGGTATGAGACACTAGAAGAGATTGATTAAAATACCGGGTGGTACTGATTGCTACTATTGTATAAATAACATGACTTGCCTGATACATGTATACTATTGTTTAGTTGTACTTGTTACTGTTCCTGCTCATTTATTCGCTATCATGCGCCATGTATGCATTATTACTTTACCTGTTTTATGCTACACTTTCTGAGGTGGCATACTGTTCATGTACATGTATACTTTGCATTGCTTATATTCTGTTTTGCATTGTCTATCTGCTCACTATGCACAACACAGTAGGATGGTTATGTTGCATATGACATCTGCATGTTCACTTCTATCACGTCACCACTAGCATGTTCCTTTCTATCACGTCACCACTAGGCAACAGTACTTATTATATAAACTGGATACGACTATAGACATGACCGATGATAACCGGCTAGGTAGTGATGGTATTAAAAGATAACATGTCTATATATTTCTACTGCTTCTTATATACTTATTATATAGTTTCACTATTACAACATCATGTACTACATATTAGTATCGTGTTTGTATTACTATAATATCTATTACTACCTCCTCCTTCATTTTACCACTCACTAGGTCGCTTTCTGATGACCCTGAGTTTGCGTGCCCAGGTTGGAGATCCGAGTTATCGTTCGGGCAGCTAGTTCATTGGATTCACATAGAAGACTTTACCATCGGATTCCTTCATAGGTATCTATGTGCTTTGTTCCTGTTATCTCCTTTATTCCTGTATTTCTATCTGTTATGATCACTAATCCCTTTCTGCAGGTATTCTTGTACTTATTTCCTGCTGGAACTCTTGTTTATATCGAGGCTATGTCTTGTACTGAGGCTTAACGTACTCGTGAGTGTGTTTTCACCTCGCGTATGTACGTCGCCGTAACGTCTCCGTATCCTTGGGATCGGGGCGTTACAGAGTGGTATCAGAGCCTAGGTTCACACCTGGTGTGGGTAACCACCTGGGTCAATACTCAGACTTTTACCAACAGTATAATCAGATTCAGATTCAAGCTAGTCTGTATCTGAATTTGGGATTCCAGCAACGAGTACAAGAATACACTGTCATTGACAATTCAGTCCTTGACTCTTTTGTATTCCTTACTTCTAGTTGTCAATCAGATATCCGATTTCCTTCTCGTTTCCTTTACATCCTATTGCTTCCAATCCGGTAGTGTTAGTTCACTACCATACTTCTCCTTCCCAGCTCCTTATAATCTCAGAGTGCGCAGCGGAAGTGTCATGGACCCGTAACATTTAGGCTTTGGGGTTGGACATTTTGTTCTCACACCTGAATTGAAATTTCGAGGACGAAATTTTTTGTAAGGTGGGGAGAAATGTAACCCCTGCTCCCTGATGTACGTATCACAGTATCAGTACGCGATACGACGTATAATATTGATTTGACCTTTCTGTTAGTTAGATTGAGACGATTTCAGTTTCAAATATTTTTTCTAATATTATAGATTTTTCAAAATTTTCTGAAATTTTTCTAGATTATGTTGGAAAATCTCCGTAGTCGGTGTCGACCGATACCTATAAGCGGATTTTCAATTTTTTAATTCACAATGGAGTTGTATTTTGAGAATCTGCTTTCACCTTGTGTCTTAAAATCATATAATCTACGTTAGGATATTTTTGGAGATTTTTCCGAATTTATCGAAAATCCGGCCAAACCGGTGTTGCCCCGTATCGGCGAGACACTCCGAGATTTTTAATTTGCAAATCGGATTGAATTTCTACAAACCGTTTTCATATTACGTCTCAAAATAATATTCTCTATTTTCTGTAATTTTTAGGCACCGTTCAGAGCTAGTCAAATTTTGGGCCGAATTAAATAATATTATTTTATTAATTTAAATCTTTTCTTTTCTTTTCTTTTTCTTTCCACTTCTTCTCTTCTCTGGCTTTTTCCAGCGACTTCCCCCACCGCCTAAACCCATTTCCACCGCCTCTCCCTCTCTCTCCCTCCTATAAACACCTCTCTCTAAATCTCTCTCTAAACCTCTCTCTCTCTAATTCCCTAAACACTCTTTCTTTCTCTAATTCTCTCTCTCCAAACTCTCTCCCTCTCTCACTCTCCCTCTCCCTTTCTCTGTGCCGACCCCAAAAGGGGGTCTGACCCTTGCCAGTGGCCAGGCCGGCCGCAGGCGCCGCCGGCGGCCGCGCCCCAGCCCGCCGGCGCTCCCGGTCTGGCCAACCACCACCCCCACCCCTTTCTCTTCTTCTTCTTCAGCTGCAGCTTCTCTCCCTCACTTTCTCTTTTCTTTTCTCTCTCCCTCCTCCTCTCTCCCAGCCGGACACACCGCCGCGCGCCGGCGGACCTTCCCGCCGCCGGCCCACCTGCTGGCCGGACTGTGCACGGGCAGCAGCAGCACATGCTGCTGCTGCATCCTTTTGGGTTCACATGGGTGTGAACCCAATAACCCATTTGGGTTTGGTGAGACCCAAACCCAATATTTAAACCGATAACCGTAACCCATTAACCCATTTACTTAAGTTAAATGGGTCTGGGTTGTGGATCTGGACCCGACCCGTTATGAGCCCAAACCCGTATCCAAACCCAATAAAGGTAACTTTGCCGAAAACCCCCTGCTACATTTCCGTATTTGCATTTACAATATTTTTATTTACATATCTAACCCATTTTGATGATTTTTAGCGTTCGGGCGATATCTGGAGCATCCGGACTCCGATTCGGACGATTCTGGATCCGTTGCGATCATGAGAAAGAGAGCTACATTCTCGTAGCTAGTTTGTGAGTGTTTTCATTTTATAAATTATATTTATTTATGTTACATTGAGTGATTGCTTTAGTCAATAACTCGTAGATAGGGGTAAAGCACTATAAGTGGTAATTAAAAGATACTTCATTATAGCGAAGTTTATAAAATATACGTAATAGATGATTATATCTATTTAACGTGGTTTAGTTACATTTATCACATCACTGGACATTGTCACTTCGTTACTGCTACGTGTATACTGTCACTATGACACTGTCACCATTACAGACCCACCGATACACTCGACCAGTGATTGCATGTCAACCTCTGATACGCTACACAGGACACTATCATTTCAGGTTCATGACCACTGTTCCATGGATACGTGACACTGATATTTCATGTGCTAGTATCACTGTCCCATAGACAGTCTAATGCATTGAACGCACTAGACACCATTATCTCATGATACCCCTTGTACATGCCTCACCCTTACATACGTATTAACAATCATGACATTCTTACTGCATGTTCGTGAACTATGGATATACGAATACGCTAGTACGCAGGATACCGCTATATGGATACTCTGTGCATGTCTGACCCTTCTGTTATTTGTACTCACCAGACTACATGCATTCATTGTCTATGTATTCCATTTGCATGGATCATGGTTTATGGTATTGCTACATGGATATTCCTGAATTCCCGTTATATTGCACACTGTTTATATTACATGAATTATTGTTACATGAGTAGCCCATCCTGTAACCCCGTTACATGATTATTTCCCGTCACTGATATTGATATTCCCGTTACTGGACATGAATGCTGTTGATATATTTTTCTTGTTACTGATATGGCTACCCCCCGTTACTGGACATGAGAGCTGTTGATATGCGACATGTGGACTCCCACATCTATTGTTCCCGTTTCCCGTTTTATTGTTCCCGTTTCCCGTTATATTGTTCTATGCTATCAATAGAGCTCAGGTCCGGGTTATCATGTTACATGTATCATGCACTGTATTTGTTCTTGTTACATTGTATACTTGACATATCAGATCATAAAGCTAACTTGGGTATGGGGGAGACTTGACGGTTGATTAGATCTTATCGGGTGATGTACTGGATCCATATTGTTCTCCCACTGCAGGGGACGGTAGTGCTACCTACCAATTGCTCCATGAGCTCTCGTTACTTGATTCATGCTCCCTTCTTAGCGGAGGGCCTTGGTCTCAGCAGCCAGGGGTTTGTTTAAGGCCGTGATCCCGAGTATGCACGGGATACACCTACCCGATAAGAGCTCCTCGACCATGGTTTCCAATTAACATAATAAAACAGTATACACAGTAGTGACGTCGGGAACACTTGTTATTTGGTCACTCTCTCGTTGGATAATGGTACCCGTAGGCCATGTCCGGATGGGTTCGACTGGAGTGCGGGCTCCAGTATGAACTGCCAGTGGTATGGGACACTGGAAGAGATTGATTAAAATACCGGGTGGTACTGATTGCTACTATTGTATAAATAACATGACTTGCCTGATACATGTATCCTATTATTTAGTTGTACTTGTTACTGTTCCTGCTCATTTATTCGCTATCATGCGCCATGTATGCATTATTACATTACCTGTTTTATGCTACACTTTCTGAGGTGGCATACTGTTCATGTACATGTATACTTTGCATTGCTTATATTCTGTTTTGCATTGTCTATCTACTCACTATGCACAACACAGTAGGATGGTTATGTTGCATATGACATCTGCATGTTCACTTCTATCACGTCACCACTAGCATGTTCCTTTCTATCACGTCACCACTAGGCAACAGTACTTATTATATAAGCTGGATACGACTATAGACATGACCCGATGATAACCGGTTAGGTAGTGATGGTATTAAAAGATAACATGTCTATATATTTCTACTGCTTCTTATATACTTATTATATAGTTTCACTATTACAACATCATGTATTACATATTAGTATCGTGTTTGTATTACTATAATATCTATTACTACCTCCTCTTTCATTTTACCACTCACTAGGTCGCTTTCTGACGACCCTGGGTTTGCGTGCCCAGGTTGGAGATCCGAGTTATCGTTCGGGCAGCTAGTTCATTGGATTCACATAGAAGACTTTACCATCGGGATTCCTTCATAGGTATTTATGTGCTTTGTTCCTGTTATCTCCTTTATTCCTATATTTCTATCTATTATGATCACTAATCTCTTTCTGCAGGTATTCTTGTACTTATTTCCTGCTGGAACTCTTGTCTATATCGAGGCTATGTCTTGTACTGAGGCTTAACGGACTCGTGTGTGTTTTCACCTCGCGTATGTACGTCACCATAACGTCTCCGTATCCTTGGGATCGGGGCGTTACACAAGAAAAGAGTGAGAGACGCAGTGATGGGAGAGGGATAGACGCAGGGAAGAAGGTTGAGAGGGGGACGCAGGTTTGAGCAAAATCAGAGAAGAAAAGAAAAGGAAAAGGAAGGAAAAGAAAGAAGGAAGGAAAAAAAGAAAGAAGGAAAGAAAGAGAAGAAAGGAAGGAAAGAAAGGAAGAGGAAAAGGGGATGGCCGGCCGGGCCTTGACGGCGGCGGTCGGAGTTGGCCGGAGGGTTAGAGTACGCTCAGGGTTTAGGCGCACTCTCGGTAGCTACCATGAAACCCATAAAGGTGCAGGCCAGACCAATTGGGTAATTAGCCCGAGAGTGAACAAAAACCCAGAGTCAGTACAAGGATATCTGCATGAGATATTAGTACCACACAATCATGCATATAAACAGGTTGTAACTAGATCATCCATATAGTGTGTGAAGCCCAAAGGCTGTGTGTAAGCCCATAAGGGCTGAAGTAAGCCCGGGTCTAAGCGCACTCTCGGTAGCTACCACGAAACCCATAAAGGTGAAAGGCCTAGACCAATTGGGTAGCTAGCCTGGGAGTGGGCAGAAACCCTGAAGGCTATATATGGGTACCTATATGGTTAGTATCAACACGTGCTCAGATATCATATCGTTTATACTATTACACATTCGAACACAAGATACAACACAAGATATCGGACACTCATACAATCTAGTACAAATACACAAGATCACATTCAAAAATATATCATAAACCCAAATACAGTACAAGCTCAACGATGTGAGAAAAAACACTCGCATAAAACACAAATCCTAAAACTTCGCGCGTTCGAGCTCCAGAGCGAGGAAATATACGAAGCGAGAGAAGAAGAGAGGGCTTGGCCTCTTGGTGGCCTTCGGCCCTAGGGAGGTATGCCATACCCTAGGGAGGTCAGGGGGTGGCTGGCCTAGGGAAGAGAGTTGAGGAGAATGGATATGGGTGGTGATGGTGTTTGTAGTTGGTGGTAATGGAGGAGTTGGATTTTGAGGAATGAATGAAAAGGATGTTGAAGAAGGTGAAGATGATGGTGACGTTGGAGGTTGAAATAGGGGTGATGGAGGCGGTGTTGTGGTGATGGAGAAGAATAAAAGAGGTGGTGGTGAAGATAGAGGATTAGTAGTGGTGGTGGTGTTGTTGTAGATGGTGAAGTTGTCGCCAGAATAGTCGCCGAAATGGCCCCGGCGATGTCGCTGGAGCAGAGGGGGCTGACCCTAGGCTTAGGGTGGTGGCCAGCTAGGAGAGGGGGTATGGAGGTGGTTTTTGTAGAAGGTTTTGTTGGTGATGGCTGTAGATTTTGGAGATGGAGATGGAGATGGATTTTGAAGATGGAGTTTTGATGGTTATGGTGAAGTGGGAGAAGGAGGAGGAAGAAAATTATGGAGATGTGTTGTAGGTGGTGTTGTTGTTGTAGTTATAGTGAAGATGAAGGAGGAGTTGGTGGTTATGGGTTTTGATGGAGAAATGAAGGTGAAAAGAGAAGGAAATAGAGTTATTTGGTGTTTTGGAGTTAAAGGAGAAGGGGAGGGATTTAGAGTTAGGGTTTTTTGAAAAATAGAGAGGGGGTGAGGTGACTCGCTGGCCTTGGTGATGAGAGAGGAGATAGGAATGGGTTGGGATATTTTAGAGGTGATATTTTGAAGGATGAAGTTTGAAGGTTTTAGAATAATGGAGAAGTGTTTGGAAGTTGTTGGAAGAAAAAGGAAAGAAGGAAAAAGGAAAAAGAAAGAAAATTAAATGGAAGAAAAAATAGAATAATAAGAATGGTGGATTCCCAGATTCGATCGCGGATCAGAAATTTTTTGAAAAAATACCGAAATCCCTGAAAATCAATTATCTCGAAAAGCTCCCCAAAAATTTTCAAAAATCAAAAATATTATACTGAGTATCTTGGTGAAATTGAATTCAAGAAATTCAATCATGTTTTCAAATTAAAAGTATTGAAATCTATCATCAATACCGGTCAACACCGAATCTGGCCGGATTTTGATAAATTCAGAAAAATCCCAAAATGTATTAAGATGGTAAATATTATTTTAAGAAAAAATATGAAAGCGGTTTCTAAAAATTTGACTCCATGTGTAATTTAAAAATCTGAGAATCAATCGACAGTACCAATCAATCACGATTTTGGAGATTTTATAAAAATAATTCTGAAAAATTCTGAAAAATCATGAAAATTCTAAAATATTGAAAAATAATGTTTGAAACAAAAATCAATCAAATTTGACTACCAAAAAGGTCAAATTGATCAATATACTGGGATCGATCCGATCCGGACTAGGGTTGACTCTAAGCCTGAGAATCCGGATCCGAAACCAAGTATAACATAATTAATCATAATAAAAACAAATACTGGAAGATAAATTGAAAAATACAATTAAAAAATTAGAACACGTATCTAAGTACGTATTCCGAGAATGGGGTATTACAACTGTTGCACTTCACTCGCAACTCGCTTCACATCGGGCCGGGTATCACAAGAATTTGAAAGTCCCATATGAAAGGAGCCCACTGCTTCCTTTGATGGGATCCTCTTCATTCTAACTCTCTTTTTGTCTAGACCCTAAGGAAGCCACCTCTTTTTTAAAAGAAAGGGCGCGCGTGGTGAAAAAGACTTAATGTCACCCCCGCTCGAGATAAGTACGTAACTTAGGTTGGAGACACGCTCAAAAGAGTATGCAAAGCCTCTAAATAGCAAATTATACCAATTTCTATCTATTGCATATACATATCGAGTCCAAATAGAGCACAGATACATGAAACAAACTAATTAAAGATTTATTCAACTAATGAAGTCTACAAAAACCAAATAATTGGGTACAAATCTAAATACTAAGAAATTAGTCCAAACTCTCTCTTTATTCATACATCTATGAAATCTATAACTAAAAGCAGTATCTAATTCTTCTACTGAGCTCCAACAGGCTCCTCGTAGTACCGTCATCTTCAGTCGATATCTCCATGTACTCTCCGCTATTTAGGGTAAGCAAACCTGGGAGAGTCAGAAAACTCCCGATAAGTACAAACAAAGGAAGGAATATACAGTACGTGCAAAGCATAAAGAAGTATATGGTCAAGAAAAGGACATACAATATGCAATACATGATACTTATTTTCATTAACACCACCAAGTATTTGTAGCATAAGTTTATCATTGAACTAGTCATTCAATATTCAAGTCATGATGATAAGTAGGCATTCACAGAAGCATAAGTGCATTTTTAAAGCATGAAACGATCAAAATATAGCAACAATCACATAAACAATCAAACAATAGCAATCATTATAAGAGACACACAACAAGGTTAATTGTCCATAGGGTTACTAATTAGGTGAGACAACCCCAACTGTTATGTGCAGTAAAATGTACCTAATCTTACGCCTACTACGCAAGTCAATTGGGCCCTAAGACGAGAAAACGACTGTATCCCATATCATAGCCTATCCCCACATATCAATCAATAATTATCGTTATTTAAAAACTGCGAGTGAAAAGAGCGTCCATGTACCCCAGCGGGAAACTATGCCAGGAGTAATATATTATAATAGTATATAAGTAGAATGAGCTCATCAATAACCCATGTCACAAAGTGATATGCACGATGTAAAATAAACACCACTATACCTTATATATAGGTAGGATACTCAAGGTATACTTTCTCAGTTTTCACCATCAATTTTCCCATATGAGCCTCGTGTCTTTTCATTTTTTAAAACCAAATTTATTATAATATATGAATATCCTTGCGTGAATCAAGTGCAAAGAACAACCATGCCACCATGTCTTTATCAAGGCCATATAATCACCATGTACTACTTTCTAAAGTAATTTCAAGTACATGTTTCAAGAAGTATTTATCCATGCCATTTAAATTTTTATGTTGATGTTCATATTCATGTTCATGTTTTCATGTTCAAGATGTTCATGTTGTGATTCATATCATGTTGTCTTTCTTTATGATAAGATCAATCATGTCAATTATTTGTCATCATATAACAATTTGTTCAAGTATGGTTCATACAAGTAATTAACTTAAGGTAACATCAATAATATGCGTGAGAATCTAGTATCAAAAAATAACTACATGTCACAATTTATCTACCATTCAAGTTCATGTTCTAAATTTAAAGATTAAAAATCTAATTTAGTAAAGATTTCTGTTTGGATAATCTAAATATCAACTTTTAAATTGGTTTTAGAAAATATTTTATAAAATCAAAAAATGTATTGAAATAATCTTTCATAAATTATTATTACTGTATAAATTAATTTTATACAAGATACTATTATACTAAACATTATGGGCTTTTCTATAAAACTGTAAGTAAGGAAAAAATAAAAGTATGCTTTTAAACTAGTAAATTGAACTCAATTGACATTCAGAAAATATCTAGAGACTAAACAGTAATATTTCAGGGTTGAAAATAATTTTTAGAAGTTACAGGGGCTAAACAACAATTATTCAGGAGTGAAACAGAATTTAAGAATCTTCAGGGATTAAACAGCAATATTCAGGACTGAAAATAGTTTTAAGAAGTTACAGGGGCTAAACAGCAGTTATTCAGGACTGAAACAGAATTCAGGAATATTCAGGGACTAAACAGCAATATTTTAGAATTGAAAGCAGAATTTTCAGAATAACATAGACTGGACAGAATTTTTTCAGAATTGAGTTAGGGACAGATTTATAACATTTTGTTACTTTCATATGTGGTTTTCAATTCAGTAATTATCCCACATATAATCAGATAACTAAGAATTCAATATAAAATTATTGAATCATATAGACTTAGTTATTAATTATGCATAAACTCTACAATGAACTTACTAGCATGCATAGTTACTGAACATCAAGAAATTTGTTAATTATATAAAAAATCGCGCTGAAGGACACTGTATTACAATATCAAATGTTTTATGCATAAATAATTATGCAAAACCATTATGTAAACAAATCCATCAAAAGATAAAAGACTAAAACTTAAACCTTGACTGATTCTTAACTTTCTTTTTAAATAATTAAAATTTTGCAGATGCCTTGAAAGAATCAAATTAATAACTAAATGCATGCATGCTCCATAGACAAATACAAGAATATAAAAGAAATAGTACAATGCTAAAAATAAGATATTTGCACTAATTGGCCATAACTAATTCCTTATATATGATTGTGATTCTATCATGGTTACATGTAATTAGAACAATGAGAAAGATCATGAAAGAGAATCCTAGACCTGACTTCTATTAGATTTAAAAAAAAAAAAAAAAAGAATAGGCGCTAAGTACTTGCATTTTGGATGATCAAATCCAAAGCTTATGGGTAATGACCTTCTCCTCCCTCTTAGAGTAGATTGTTTTTTTTAATGGATTAATTTCGGATCTGTTTATAGATAGCCGGCCATATAAGATGAGTCTTTCATGTTTTTCTAGCGTTTAGGTTAAATTTAAATTGATTTTTAATTAGGATTTACATATGCCCATATATTTAAATGCTTATCTATTAGTTTGAACTTGAATTGGGGGTGTTTCAGGATATGGGAGAATTTTGCACGAATTTTAAACGATTTTTGTTTGTTTTTTTATCATTGGATATTCTTGGATTTAAAGGGATAAAGAATTAAAATGAATTCTAATTGATTTGATTTCTTATTTGGTTTGGGTATAAAAATCTAAGCCCTATTGGATAGTCAGTTAAGTTGGGCTTTTTTGTTGGTCTAAGAAAGGAGAAGAAAAGAAAAGAATTTGGGCTTGACTTCTTGGGTTTACTAAGAAAAATGAAAGAAAAAAGAAAAAGAGAAGTGGGCTTGGGTTAGATCAACGAGCATATGTAAAATAAAATAATAATAATAATTAGAGATGTTAATAAATAATAAGTAATAATGATAATAATTAACAATAATTAAGAAAGATACTGGAAATTAGTAACATTAACTCACACTAAATAATAATAAATTTCTTAATGCAATATATACATATTAAAATACTATTATCATTATTAAATCATGTATTAAAAAACATGGATATTACACTTAAATGGCCCCCGCAGTATTAAGTTGAGGACTACGACCATGATCACAATTCTCTCAAAAATGTCCTATTACTGAGTCTTTATTAGGATTATGACCATGATCGTAACCCTAAAAAAATGGCATGTTTCCGAGTTTTTATAGAACTGCGACCATGATCGCAGTTCTCACAAAAATGCCTTATTTTTGAGTCTTTATTAAGACTATAATCATAATCACAGTCCTCACAAAAACACAATTTCCCAACCTATATTAGAATTGCAACAATGATTGCAGTCCTCACAAATAACCTACTTTTCAATTAATAAAAGGACTTAAAAGATTTGAAGAGGGAATATCCAATGAAGATTTCAAGGGCACATCTAAACATGGCAGATCTCAGGAGGGAGGAAAAAGAACAGTAAGAGTAAAAATAAATATTAATTCTTTTTTTGGGTAAATATCAATACTTTGAGAAGTGACTTAATTAGTTGAGGGTGATCCATGGACATAAAGAATATTTCTTCTTTATGCAGAAAATAAAGAGAGAGGAGAAAATTTTGAGCTATTATATGTTAAGAGGTTCATTTCTAAATATGATAATTTGGGGAATAAATTTTCAAATTTGAAAGATTTGAGAGAGATGTAATTAAAGAATTTTTCTGGATATCTTCCCGTCAAATCCTTCTATTTAAATATTCTCGCTCTATAAGCTTTTAAGTTCTTTGAAATTAATGCTCTTAGTTATTCTTTAACATATAATTTATTGAAATACCTATATTACTATTTTTTAAATTCTAAGAAATGCAACTTATGTGAGTATTCATCACATGATTGCTTAACGGAAGGTGGTTTTAGAGAATTTTGAGATAATTCAAGATAGTTATTTGAGATTTCCTAAGTTGAAGGGGATTTTCAGAGAAACCGTAAAAAATTAAGGGGCGCACTAAAAAAATTAATCTATTTAAAATTAAAGATGTTATATCTCAGGAACTCTAGATGGTTTCTCTAGTGACGACCAATCTTTTCTTTGCGTCAAAACCTATCTTCTTCGTCTTCTTCTTCTTCTTTTTATCTTATGGAGGTTAAGAACATAAGAAAATAAGAAGAGAATGGAACAAGAATAAAAGAAAAGAAGGACTCAAGGGCTCACTAGTGGCATCATCTTATATCATTTGCAATTTTTTGTTACTAACTACCTACCATTCAACTACATTACAATTCTTGAGGAGCAATTTTTTTTATCCTACTTAAAAGGCAAGTTGTGCTAGTATAAAGTCTTGTTGTATCCTTAATACCATTGCACATCATGCCTTTATGAGAAAAAAGGTAACTATGAAAATAGAATCATAGTAGAAAGAGATAAACTAGATAAAGTATGCAAATGATTTGAGGAGGAATTTCAGAATACAAATGATATGAGGGGGAGATATCTAAAATAGCCACTATTTAAAATGTCTTTAAAATCGTCTCAAGCCCAACGAGAAAACATAAAGAATTATGAATTATCAATAGAACTCTATGTCCCAATCTAATCTATATGGCGGGCCTCTCAAAATTATCCAACAATACTAAAAATAAATAAACTATGAACCTGGAAAATGAAGAGCAGCTTCGCATTCTAAAATTTAACATCAGGCATAAATGTTTCATCTTCCTCCCAAAACAATACCTTAACCCAAATTTCTGATAGATCAATCTCCTCTCTCTCTCTCTCTCTCTCTCTCTCTAACCCATCATGCCCTAACTCAAATCTATCCTATTAACCTCTCACGTTCTCTCCCTCTCTTAACTCAATTGAGGAACTTTAGTTTCATACTTCTATTAATTAGGATACTTACGTGAGGCAATTGAGATGACGGGCATTTTTATGTATTGAGGAAATTAACATACTGAGCCAAAGTTGGGCCATGGAGAGAGAGAGAAAGCTGAGCTGGGCAGGGGAGCTCTCCCTTATTATGTCAAACAAGTCGAGCTATTTGTTTTCTCTTTGCCCATTATTTTATCCTCTATAAATTGGCGTCAAAGCTTATGAATCTGATGCTTGCAAGATCCAAACTCAAAAGCAAACCAAAGTCAGAAAAGCATTAGATCAGATCTAATCAAGAGACAATCAGAAAATATCAACTCTAAAAGATGCATTTTTGCAGAACTTTCTCAAGCAACATAAATCTAGTTGAATGAACTTCCCTTATTTCATCTTCTCACAATTTATCACAATCAAGGACACCAAAACCTAAAAGCTAGACTTCGGGAGCGGTTATTTCCAAAAAATGTTTCAGGCACCCACTTAAACCCATCATTTTGAATTCCCTTTTATCACCAACTGAATTACGAAAATATTCTTCTTCTTCTTCTCTCCCTCTTCTTCTTCTTCCTCCTCCCCCTTCCCCTCCCCTCCTCCCCGGCCACTCCGGCCTCCCCTCCTCCTCCTCCCCCTACTCCCCTCCTCCTCCTCCTCTTCCTCCCCGGCCTCCCCCTAACTCCCCCCTCTTCAATCTCCTTCTCCCTCTCCCTGACCTCCCCCACTCCCCCTCTCTGATCTCCTCCTCTGCCCAACCCTCCTAACAGATGGGGAAGGGGGAGGGAGATAGGGGGCTGGTTGGGGGGGCGGAGGAGGGGGCGGCTAGGGTGGAGGAGGAGATCAGAAGGGGCAGGGGGGCCTGGGTGAGGGGGAGGGGAGGAGAAGTAGATAATATTTTAGGGTTTTTTTTGTTTTTTGGGTATTTTTATCACAATTTGGGGTGCCTTAATCAGTGGGGTGTCAGAATCAGTTTTGAGATGGAAATATCCGCTCCCATGGACTTCACAACTGTAAGTTGCAGTGTAACATCACTTAATAAGGACTCGGACAATCTTATCCTACAATACGAGAATCAATAAGCATTCACTAGTTGCAACACAACTCGACACATATCTGAAAGAGTTGTAGATTTAAGCATCTCCAAGATAAGTCTTAGTTCTAGGATCAATCTGATAACTAATCAATGTCATCGATCTAATTGGCCAGGTCGGTGAATATCAGGTGGGAGATTTTCCGTTCAATAGAACTTCCTTAATTACAGAACCACCTTTAATTACCTTCCTTAGTTAAACACCAATTAGACTGGTATAAATCAGTCTCAATATAATGAATATCAGAATAACCCCTGTATAAAGAAAATTAATTTACTTATACAGTACTTGGAGTGGGGTACGCTTATAGCGAATCTCTTTAAGACAGTTATGTCCCCCGCTACGGTGCTAACGGGTTACTGGACGTTGGTCTCCAAGATACAACATTCCTTCACGGTATTTGGATAGCGCTACCAAATCACCGTACAGTCGAACCGTAGTTAACCAGTACCTTCACAGGATTATCAAAGCAGCAGGACGAAGACAAATTTCAGGGAGAATATTTGTCTTTACTTTGGAGGAACACCCACTGTAGAGAAAAGAGGAAGACAGAAAAATATTCTTCTTTGGAAGTCACAGATTCAGACAACAATTCTACTAAAAAAATCTATTGAATTTTCTGAGCCTTCTTTCAGAATGAATCTTCAGAATCTGAGTTACTTCTACTTCACTTTCACTTTGGATCTTCACTTTAGAAATCAGAAGCAGTAAGAGGGATCACTTCAGATCTTCACTTCAGAAATCAGAAGAGGGATCTTTGTTGTTGCTGTGTATTGAGAAAAGGAGCGCTATTTATAGCGCTCCGGGAGGGAAAAATTCATCCGAGCGGTTCATTTCAGACATAAATCGCCCAACCTTCTAACGGTTCGCGGCGGTTTCCTGTCAGCCGTTGCGGTGTTTCGGATATGAATGGCGGAGCGTGTGCGATCCCGCTGTAACCCATACCCGTGAGACCCGGTTCAAAAAGAACCGGACCGGGCAGGGAACCCGAACCTGAACTCGAGCCCGAGACCGGCTCCAGAGCCGGCGCGCGCGCGCGTGTGGGCATGGTTTCCCCCTATTGCGCGCGAAAACTCCAAGTACTCAAAGGGCACACCCTTTGTTCCCATTTTCTCTACTTAAACACTTCAAACTTCTATTTCATGACCAACGTGGGACTAAATGCTTTTAGCTACCTTTAGTCCCCTTTTGGCTTTTGAATTAGGCAAACTTTAGACTTGAATATCTTATTCATTCGAAGTCAGAATTGAACATGTGAATATACCACGTTTATCCCCAATGGAAGGAGAACACACTCCAACCATTATCCAATTGATTCTATCAACGGATCTTACTATAATTCAACTCAAAGATTCACATTTAATTCTTCATATTTCCCAACAATCCCCCACAATGAATGGAGATTCAAGGAATTGACACACAAAAAGACTGACTCTATATTGAAAGGTACTTTAGAAAAGAAACTGCATCAGGATAGGTGAATTAGGTCTTGAACCTTTCATAGCGAAACCTTTATCGGACTTACTGGCTAATCAGTGAACTAAGTCTTGAACTGTTAGTCGTTAGTGTAAGCCAAGTCAACAAGCTTCACAAAGTAACTTTCCAAATCAACTTTAGTTCTCGGTTGTGTCCATTTTGGCCCTGGACATTCTTAGTTTCAGAGAGTATCTTTAGAGAATAACAGCCTCCATAGAAATTCTCAAAGAACTGACCCAGCTCTATACTCACATAGGTGATCGTCCTATTAAGAGTAGTCTACTCTACTCCACTTGTTTTAATAACAAGATATAGGCATCATTAAAAGCGTTAAGCTTATCCTTAATCCACTTGTAGAAAGCACTTGTATGCACCTTAGGAATGGATTGGAGTCAAGCTCCTAAGTGCTTACTTGCTGAGTCAATCATAACTAATTTTTCCTGTTGAACTTAGTCCGTGAGATCTCCAGTCGTTAAGTGAGGTTTCCATTAAGCTGACTCGGTAAGGTTAGGCTTTTACCCATTCTCCTCGATACGCAGTTTATACGCTCTCCACTTAAACCTTTGCTAAGAGAATCTGCTAAATTATCTTTTGACAAGACAAAGTCAATAGAGATAATTTCATTTGAGAGCAACTGTTTAACAGTATTATGTCTACGATGAATATGTCTAGACTTACCGTTATATATAAAATTTTATGCCCTAGATATAGCTGCTTGATTATCGCAGTGTATGCATATAGCGGGCACTGACTTTTGCCATAATGGTATATCTTTCAAAAATTGTCGAAGCCATTCTGCTTCTTCTCCGGCCTTATCTAAGGTTATGAATTCTAATTTCATAGTGGAACGGGCAATACATGTTTGTTTAGAAGATTTTCAAGATACCGCTGTTCCTCCTAGAGTAAATACATATCCGCTAGTTGATTTTGATTCCTCAGAATCTGTAATCCAATTAGTATCACTGTATCCTTCAAGTACAGGTGGATACTGTCCATATCTCAAGGCATATTCCTTTGTATGTGATACATAACCTAATACTCGTAGTAGAGCAGTCCAATGATCATCACTAGAGTTACTAGTGTATCTGTTTAACTTGTTTACAGCGTAAGCAATATCGGGTCTAGTGCAATTAAATACATTAAACTTTTGATAATCTGAGAATACTCCAACTAGCGTACTCTAGTTCTTGTATTCTTACGAAAGTGGATGTGTGAGAGAAAAGGATTTTTATTTCCTTTATCACATGATCCTTGAATCTTTCTATCATCTTATCCACGTGGTGAGATTGAGATAGATTGATTCCATCTGGTGTTCTTATGATTTTAATTCCTAAAATTACATCAGCAACCCCCAGATCCTTCATGTTAAAACTGTTGGATAACATTCTTTTAGTGGACTTAATAAGTTCAATATTAGTCCCAATTATCAACATGTCGTCTACATAAAGACAAACAATGATACATGCATTTTCAACTATTTTAGTGTAAATACACTTATCGCATCCATTGATAGTGAATCCATCTTTGATCATGACACTATCGAATTTCTTATGTCATTATTTTGGAGCCTACTTTAGACCGTATAAGGATTTTACTAATTTACACACTTTGTGTTCTTGGCCCTTGACTATAAATCCTTCAGGTTGCTCCATATATATTTTTCATTTAATTCCCCGTTTAAGAATGCAGTCTTGACATCCATTTGATGGATATCTAAGTTATGCAATACTGCAATTGCAATTAACATCCGAATGGAGGTTATTCTTGTTACTGGTGAATAAGTATCAAAGTAGTCAAGTCCTTCCTTTTGTCGATAGCCCTTGACTACTAATCTAGTCTTGTACTTATCGATAGATCCATCGGGTTTTAATTTTCAAATCCACTTACACCCAATTGGTTTACTGTCAGGAGGTAAGTTTG
Source organism: Agave tequilana (assembly GCA_038442645.1). Taxonomy (NCBI): domain Eukaryota; kingdom Viridiplantae; phylum Streptophyta; class Magnoliopsida; order Asparagales; family Asparagaceae; genus Agave; species Agave tequilana. Next base: position 24,343 of record JAVJIF010013832.1, read on the forward strand.
CCAATTCCCAAGTATGATTACTTAGTATGAATTCTATTTCGCTATTTATAACTTTTTTTCACATTTGTACTTCTGGGGTAGACTGGCCTCTTTAAATGTTCGAGGCTCGCTTTTAATAGCATATGATATGAAATCTGAACCAAAAGATTTTGAGATTCTAGGTCTGTAACTTCTTCTTGGTTCAATTTCCGCATTAACAATCGGTTTCTTGGGGCTTTCGTCCCTGAACGCCATCTCATGTGTTCTTTTCCCAGAAGTCTTATTTGTTTCCCATTTGTATGGAAAGATATCTTCAAAGAACACAGTATCTCTAGATTCGATAATCATATTTACATGAATATCTGGTATTTCTGATTTATGAACTAGAAATCTGTAGGCACTACTATTCAAGGCATAGCTTATGAATATACAGTTCATAGTTCTTGATCCCAACTTAGTCTTTTTAGGTAATGGTGCTAGTACCTTTGCAAGGCACCCCTACATTTTGAGGTAATGGTATGAAGGTGTCCTTCTTGAAAGTACACCTAGAGGGGGGTGAATAGGTGCAAGGCTAATCTAATGACAAATAATGCAGAATTAAAAACTTAATGCAACACACTTAGTGTAACCAAAGAGTGTAGCCGAATTCCCAGTGAAGGGCTCTGGACTATCTCCTCTAAATTCCTCTAAATAAGAGTTGAGGTGCTATATGAAGCTCTCTTGGTTTAATACAAGTATGGCACACAAACAACAATACCAAGCATATAAGTATGAATGAGCAATATGAATTATGCAAGGCACGATATAAGAGAGAGTTAGAGATAGTGGATCAAACGCAAACACAAAGATATATTTTGAGGTTCGAGCACCCAGCTCTATGTCCCCGACTTCAACATAAGGATTTTCACTAAATCGTCCACACAGAACTTCCCACACAGGGAAGCACCACCGAGAATTTGGGCAAATACAGTTAGGGAGTACACAACTCCTCTCTCAACAAATACAACCTCTCACTAGAGGCTAGGCACAAAGCTAACACAAGATCAACCTCTCTCACTAGATGGATACCAACAAACTCAATCACCTCTACACTTAGAGGGATACCAAACCCAATTGCACAACCTCCTCTACACTTAGAGGGAAAGGCACAAAGCCCAGCAAAGATAAGGGTTTACAACACTTGGTGGTTTTAATAAACCACAAACCAATTCTTTCTCACAAAAACAAGATCCTATAGATAGGATAGATATGATAGCTCAAGTGTGAGAATATAAAGAGTTTGAAAATCAAAATCACAAAGAAAATACTTGGGAAACTTCTAGGATATAATGAAAATAAAGAACAAAAATAAATTCTAAAGACTTCTCTTTTTCTTTGATTTTTCCAACTCTTTAAAACAAATGAAGATAGATCTTTTGAACCCAAAATCTCTTTTAAAGCTTGATGTTAAAACACTTAAGAAGATGAAAATTTTTACTCTTAAAATTCTTGTTAAAAACTAGCTCAAATATGGGGCATTTATAGCCCCATAACAATCTGCCCGTTGGCAGCAGGCAAAGGGCAAAATTGCGCTTCTGGTCGATCGGGCGGGTCGACCGGCCAACGGTCAAATTTATGACCGTTGAGCCCACCGGTCGATCAGGCCTGGATCCAGAGAGTCACGGCTCTTTGGCCGGTCGACCGCTCGTCGATCGTCCGGAGCTGAATACAGAGAGCAGAGGTCTCTACTGGTCGACCGGGCGGTCGACCGGGGCCATTCCAGAGGCTCTCTGGCGTTCGACCGGCCTCCAGCCTAAGGCTGCGTGCACGTTTTGTGCACGTCGATCGACCGACTTCTGCCTCGGTTGACCGGCAGGCAGCCAGTCCAGAATTTTAGGGATTTAAACTTGAGTTTTTGCCTTCTAAAAAATCTCATAAATACACATAAATTCCACAAAAATATTATCTTATAAGATCTTTGAAATATAAATATGCGTGACAAAAATTTAACACATATTTCAAACAATTTGAACCATTTTTGTGATATTGAAATTTTGCCTTAAATCAAAATCCGTATTTTCCAAAACTTGAAATTTTGAAATGGAAATCCGATTTTTTCTAAACACATGTAAATACAAAAATATGATATTTAAACAACTTTGAAGCATATTGTATATGGATAGAATCCAATATACATGAAAGATATTATATCTATGTTTTTGACATGAAAACCAGATCGGTTAAACTGAAAAACCAAAACATGAAACTTTAAACTTGTGTGTGTATATTGTGAACTTGAGCATATCAACACTATCTAATCTTTACAATGATCTAAACAAAATCTTAACTAAACAAACCGATATCTTCTTGTAGAACTCCGTCTCCAAGTTAACTCGATTCAAACGTGATCCACCGAGCTTGACTCCAACCGAGTACTAGATGTGAACTTGACGCTCGAGCTCTTGAATCACCATGTGAAAGCTCCAAAAACACCTTTTGTTGAAGCTAATCACCTACTAATATCTTGATCAAATATCTGAAACTAATATCACAAGATTATTAGTAAACTATAACTACATGAGTTAATCATCATCAAAACTAGAGTGAAGAGCCTCTGGGCCAACAATCTCCCCCTTTTGATGATGACAAAACTCATGGAGTTATATATGCATGGATTAAAGTTAAACTTCATAGAAGCTCCCCTTAACTCATGCATAGCAATAAACAATAAAGATATACAATGAATGCTCAATATAGATATGCATAAACATGCATAAAATAAAGAAATAAAACAAACATGAGCTTTGATACCAATGAAATAAACATGCTCTTGATACCATTTTAAAATAAAAATGTTCTTAAAATAAATGTTGCTCTTGATACCAACAAAATCTCTTGATACCAACAAAAGATGCTCTTGATACCAATGGTAAAAGATAAAATATTTAAACAAATATGCATATATCAAACTCCAAAATATCTCTCCCCCCTTTTGTCAATTCATCAACAAGGGGTACAAATAATAAAGGGCATAGATAATATTTTTCCTTTTTGTATAAATCAAACAATAAAGGTATATATGTATAGAGAAGATGTTAAGCTTCCCTTGCATATAAGCAATATAAATCAAAACATTATAATACCAATTGAAGGATATATCAACTTAGTATGAATGTATACATCGAAACATCATGATACCAATTTATGATACCAATTGAAAATAGACAAAACATTTTGAAGAAACTGTAGGATCTATAATCAAAGCAACACAAACACTAGAGGGGGGGTGAATAGTGTTTATAAAAATTAAACAAACTACTTTGCAGGAAATAAAATAATCACAAGATAAACTCAGAAAATACAAACGCAAAGACAAGAGAGTTATCCTGGTTCGGTCCTTGTGACCTACATCCAGTCCCCAAGCAAACCGCTTGAGATTTTCCTTTCCTGATTTGTGTACACCCACAACCAATGCCTTGTACACCACTTGACAAACGTCCTTTGCCAAATGTGCACAACTCCTCTTCCACCAAGAGAACAAACACCTTGTACAACTTTCTTCTACACCAAGAAGACGCCCTTGTACAATGATCTTCTTTGAATGATTACAATGATCCTATAAGCCTTGAGATTGAATGTGCTTGTGGACAAGGTTTCTTATAGGAGGGATTTCAGAAATCTTCACAATGGACTTTGGAATTTGGTGAAGAAAACTGAAAGAGAACAAGTTTTCAGAAAACAGAATTTTTTGGACAGAGTTTAAGGCTGAAAACTTTGAATTTGAATTAGTGATTTGACCCTAAGACAATACCCCTATTTATAGGTAAAATCCATAGGAAGTTAGGGTAGTTATCAGGCCAAATTCAAATTTTAAAACGTTGAAAAACACACCAAAATTCACCAACTGCACAGCAGTTACCAACTGCTATTAGTCGACTTGAACAGGAGATTAGTCGACTAGCAGAACAAAATTTCCACTGATTAGTCGACTACAATAAGGGGTTAGTCGACTATGTTTTGACTGATACAGACATTTGGTTTCTGGAAAACTGAATGTAGTCGACTATATAGGACTGTTAGTCGACTAGGTAATGTGTTAGTCAACTATAGATATAGGGTAAGTCGACTAAGTTTCATTTCAGATAGAAACAGAGAGTTGGGAAATTTTTGTATAGGTATTAGTCGACTTGGGAAAATCTATAGTCGACTAGGGTATCTGTTAGTCGACTATACAATAGAGTCAAGTCGACTAACTTTCCTGACAGACAACAAACAGAGACTTGGTCAATTGTTTTAGCAGGATCTAGTCGACTAGGAAATTTTGGCAAGTCGACTATAGAAGGGGTAGTCGACTATACTAGAGGGTCAAGTCGACTAATATAGGAATTTTGTGTGTGTTCAAGGCTTTTCACATATTTCTAAATTTACACAAAAAATATCCAATAATTCCCATAAGCTTCAACTGGCTTCAAGTGAGGTTGAGTAATCATAAATGCTTGTCCATTATCACTTGTCCATCATCAAAATTGTTCAACTTTGTAGGCTTCAACATTCTCAATTTGGTAGGCTTCAACAGAAACCAACAAATTTTGATACCAATTGAAAGATATAAATATATAGAAAATCTTGATACCAATTGTAAAAAATTTATACCAATTGAAAATATTTTACACTTTTGATACCAATTGAAAAACATAAACTAATCTTTTTGGTTAAACACTAAAATCATTATGCAATAGAGATACCAAATAGAGAATAATATCAATTTAATATTCTTAATACTAATAATGAAAATGAAACAGATACCAATTGAAAATAATTTTAAATTAGGAGCGTAGGACACCAAATGAAAACTAAGATATCATTTTTTTTAACATAAAGAGTGGGAGTAAGATACCAATTGTAAACAAAACCGATTGAAAGGTAAAACATGAATTTTCTCCCCCTTTATGAAATACTAATGAAAACGATGCATAAGCTTGTTAAGATACCAATTTGAAAAATAATTGTCATTAAGGACTAAATCAAGCTTAGCATAACCAAAATTTGTGCTTAAAGATACAGAGATATAGTAAGCACAATCAAAACACATAATTGAAATTAAATACCAATCAAAATTGATACTATTTGAAGTTGAAGCATACATATATAGAAACAAATATGAGTATATAAAATAGATATCAATTGTGATACTAATTGAAAACACAATGAGAATCAAGTGTATAACTCATAATGACCACCCTATTCATGCACATGTTAAAATGATTTTCAATTTGAGCATACAAGGCATGGTCGCCCATCCAACCACCCTTAATGGGTAGGGATTTTCAAAAATAAATTGAAAATAAGTTTAGTATATTTGAAAACTCTATCAAAATGAAGAATACGAAATAGTTTTATGAAAAACTTCATAAAAATTTGAAAACTAGTACGAAATCCTTTAAGTAAGGAATAAAATAATAGAATATCCATGAAACATGAAAATCACTCAATAATTGACACTCAAAAATATATAAAGCACATATAAGACTCATGAAAACAAAGTCATGAGAAAACAAGAATGATGTGAGTGTATAAGTTTTGTGTGAAAGACATAATCATGGAAATAGGCAATTAAGGCTCAATATGAAATTCCTTAAAATATGAAAAACATGAAAATCTAATTTTCATTAAAATAATTCAAACTCCAAGACATATGTATGTTCTGTCAAAACTAAAGGTATACATACATATCCAAACACAATTGAGTCTATAAAGAGATTTTGCATGAGAGGCAAATGACTTAAGGTTATACATGTATATTCAATAATTTGGCAAAATTAACATATACATGAAGTTAAAACATATTATCATAAAAACATGTCCAAAAAATAGGGAATACAAGTTTGAAATGCATGAATCATCAAAACTAGGCTATACTAGTACATCTAATGAGTACAAATGAGCAATCAAGCATAAACATATAATAATCTATTTGTGGCTCACTAGTTGTACAAGTATTGACACAAGTTTTAATGAAAACTACATCTTAAATATGTAATCAAAACATGAAGTATAAAAATGAAACATAAATCAATATGATCATTAGATAAATGCACATGTTATTAGAGCTATGATATACACAATGGCTAAACAATAGTGAGAACACTAAAAGTAAGTCCATATAAACATAGGTGTCTCTCAAATACTATGCATGTATATCATAGGTCTAAATATCATGACATTTAACATATTAATCATAAAACTAAAACATGCTAAAAATCAATCATGTCATGCAACAAAAGATTGATTTTGACAAATGAACCAAAAATAATGAGATCCATGATCCCATTTTCCCCAATTGGCTACCAATTGAAACTCCCATCCTTCCTGAATTCCTTCCACTTCCCAATAGGCTACCAATTGAAACTTCCATTTTTAATAGTAGTTGCGTTAAAAAAAACATTTGGGGTCTTTTTATATTCGAGTCGAATGTTGGGGGGTTTTTGGATAATTTACCTTTTTTTTTAGAAACAATAAGTCATCATCCACCCGTTCGATAACTGTGAGGATTGAACTGGGGACCTCTTGAGAGAGAGAGAGAGAGAAAGAGGTGTTGTCAGTTGACCAAATCACTAGTACAACTCCTCTCTGTCACTTTTACAGATATGAGAAAATTAGGTGAGGTGTGCTTATGACATGAGGTCCGCTGCACTAAGAACATGCAACCCTGTTATCAGAGTTCTACCCAATCGATTCTAGAAGTATATTTCTAATAGCAATATTTGAATTGAAAGATTGTTATTTAAAGCCTATATTTTTCTATTATCGTGAAAATTAATAATAATTTAATATAATGAGCTCATCATTGATCGTTTTTCTCCATCATCTCTGAAAATTAATGTAGCAACGCTATACGGGATTAATATAGTTTGCAAATAATTTAGACACTTAATACCCAATTTTAATTGGATGAAACAATACATCTATTTCGAGAAGTAAAGCAAAACCAACACATAACAATAAAGCAAGTAAAAGAGAGAGGTAGACAAAGAGAGATAGAGTAACAAAAATCTGACACATGATTTATAGTGGTTTAGCCACCAACCGTCCTACTCCACTACCTAATGCCTCTTCTCTAGGATTTTAATTCAATTTTCAATTGGTTGCTTTCTTTCCGGGTAGAAGCATAACCTTTACAATCAACTTCATTTTCGTGTAGACGCCTAGACACACTTACTTTCTTTGCGAGTAGAAGTATATACCTGGTCGACTTCCTTTACGGGTAGAAACCTAGACCTTGTACCAACCCACTTTCCAAGTGGTTGAATTTTCTTACAACAATATTCATCAACATGAATTGTCCTCTAATAAGATGAGAACCAATATAGCACAAGAATCAAATAAAGATTACAACTTTAAGGTTCTAATGACAAGAAGAAACAAGAACAAGATTTAACTTGACAATTTAGATCTAGGTAAATGAGTATAAAGATGCAAGTTTTAGATCCAGATTTTTGAGAACTTTGCAGATGATTGAGAAAGAATATAAATAATATAAATCAAAATCTTAATCAAATAACTTGTAAGCACAAGAAAATCACTCCTTTTAATTTTATAAAGAATAAGAAATAAGCTCTTAAAAAGTGTTTACTCAAGATCGCTTTTGAGTAAATTCTTAGAATGCCAAAGTTAGAAAGAGAATAGAGAAAACTAGTATTTGTAGGTAGGAGAAGATAAAGTTAGATGAAAACAAGTTCAGCACAAAAGATGAGATTCAAATCTCCTTTCCCTTTCGAAACTGTGCACAACAGGTCGACCACCAAATGAGTTGGGTTGATCCACTGTCACAAAGTACAACACTCAAATTCAAAAGTGAAAGCTAGCAGATGATCCAGCGGTCGATCTGTTTGCAGGGTGAAAATTTCAACGGTCAAAAAAAATTTTTGTACCATTGATTTGACTTGTACTTGATACCAAATAAAGAATGAAAGATATTTTCAAAAGTTCCATCACTTTTTTCAATTCTGTAAAAGCCTAGATCAACCTGGCGGTCGATCCCACAAAAGTCCAAAACTAGACTTCTGGGATGGGCGGTCATCTGAGCCCTACTCGAGAGTTGTGTTGGCACTCTGGCATCAGTGGACGAAGTGGCGATCAATCCCACCCCTTCCCAAGAGCATTGAGCTTTAATAGACGAAGTGATAAAAAGAGTGATGGTCGATCCATGTGGATCTCAAACCACTCAGCCTATTTCGGGTCGATCGCAAGGTGATGATGTCGATCCGTTGACACATGTCTGCTGCCATTCATTTCAAATAACTCCAAACTCAAAAAATTGATTTAAATGTCTTTGTAAAAATATGAAATAATTTGTATAAATACTAATATGTATAACATCAATATATAGGCCCAACTAAATATTTTAAATATAATTTAAAAGCTTTTGTGCATATCAATAAAACTTTGAGAAAAATCATACTTGAAATCAAATTGAAACATATTTGCACAAGTATGAATATGAAATCTAATGCCAAATTACTTTTTGTCTTGGTCTTCTTACATCACATAATAATTTTAAATAGATTTAGTAATTTTTAACTCATCACTCTAACTTCAATTGATTTGACTTGATAAATTAAGCAGATTGAGCTAGGTCTTTGTCACTACTCCTTATGAGTGCTGATCGATCTAACCTCCGTCACAAGTCTTTTGACCCAAATCAAAAATACAAGAGAATTAGAATAACAGTTATTAGTGCATAAGTACCTTAATGAGTGGTTATCATCAAACCAAGAACACGATAGAGCTAACAATCTCGAGTTATCAAATTAATACATAACATAAGAGAAATTTAAGAAATTTATCTCTCTCTCTCTCTCTCTCTCTCTCTCTCTCTCTGAACAAATAACTAATATAAAATGGTACACTAACATCTACGTTTTTGAGTTAGAGAGCACCATATGCAATTGTTAAATGCTGAATTAGTAAATTGTTGATGACAAGCTAGTTTGATAACTCAATTTTTGTACATCCATAATCACGGGTGGACTCACATTCAAATCATAAGTTATTGAAAATCACAAGTTCAAATATTGGGTACAATATTATATTTTACTTTTACACTTACTTTGGGTTTTTTTTTGTTTTGTATTTTCGTTCTCTCTTTTCTTATTGCATTTACTTACGTCCACAGTGTATTATAACTCTTTTAACTGTTGAAACGCATGATCAATCAAGCATGAGCATATTTGGTGAGTGTCGTGCACCAAGCCCTGTGGTCACACAATGGTTATGATCTTATCTAAAATAAATATAATAATGGTAAAACAATTTTGTAGTAGGCAAGAGGCCTATGATTCAAATTTCACCTGCATCAGATTACAGTTATATTTAAAAAAAATAAAAAAAATAAATATACAGCTAAAAGGAGAAAATTCTTTTCATACGAGCTTCGTGAATTCCAGCAGCCTCCCAATTAGAAGGGCGTCAAATTTTCATTGAGCGAGAATGAAAAGTATTACTCTTGAAAGAAAATTACAAAACCAAAACCATACCACATACTCGTCTAAAAAGGCGAGTAAATCCCATAAATATCAGTTGTTTTCCTTTTCTTTCTCTGGGAGAAAAGGGGGCACATAGAAAAATTTAAAACTCAACTAATTGTCTATTTGTACACGTTTCTACTATTATAATGAAAAAAATGAAAAACAATTTCGTGGATGAAATTCTCTCACATGCCTATAAAATTTTGAGGAACCACATAACCAGCGAAACAAAATCTTTAGAAGAAATAAATAAGTCAACTTCTAGCATTATTTCCACTACAATTTACTTGTTTCTATACAAATAAATCCTTGTTAGGTGTTGCTCCTGTTACAGCTCCTTTTAGCAAAGAACATAAATTTGGGATAGAATGCATCTGAAACTAACTTCACTCCTTATGTAACTCGATCTCAATCAGTTGACAACTGCATATTTTCTCACAATAGAGCACATTGCACATGCAATCCAATCTCTCAAATCAACATTGACACCTGGCAAGCGCTACTATTACCCCAGTAATAAAAGAAACAAACATTTAAGAAAAATACTGCGACTGCAATCTCAAACGCTCAAATTGCAGTCGGAGGTCCTTTGCAATTCTTTTGCACAATAAACCGTCGGCGTTATGAAAAAAAAAAGCAGGAAAAAGAAGAGGGCATAGATCAACAACGATCACAGTAGAGAAATTATACCAGACAATCATGCAAACTAATTACAAATATGTCAAGTACTATGGAGTATTAGAAGTTTACCAGAAGCAAGAAAATTAATTGTAATGGACCTAAAGTGAACAAAAGCAAGAAACAACAAACAATCCAAACATGAAACATCATCATCAACCACACCAACACAAGAACCAACATCTGGGGAACCAACATCTCTAGGGGGACGGTTTTTAACTTTGCCTATGCCTCATTCTGACGAGTCTCGCCATGCCTCCAGAAAATTTTAAGACTGAGAAAAGGAAAACAACGCCATCATTCCAAAAATTCAAACAAATATTAACCTCTTATTTTGTTGCTCCTTGCATGCTACAAAGAACCTAAAAGTATGCAGACATTATTTTCATACCTTGTTGGCAATGTTGCTGGAGAGCCAATCCAAACCCTCATACAAGCCCTCACCAGAAGTAGCACAGGTGCTCTGGATGTACCTGAAAAGACAATATAAAAAGTTTCATGCATCCATCCATGCAGGTGTCCATTCGCTTTATAAAATGGCATATGACAAGTACGAGAAAGAAATCAAATATCACAACTGCTTCAGAAAAAAAAAAAGATGCAAATATTACATGTGATTAATGATCAATGTATCCATGAAGCAAATTACAACAAACAACAAATGCTTAAAGAAAAATATCATAATGAAGAATAAAGAATAGGAATAAGCAAAACAATTATACCTGAAAAGGGGAAGGGAACAATACCGAGAAATAAACTATATTTTTTTCAATGTTCACAAGAATTTTCTACCTCAAACATAATTGTTTTATATAGGCTGTTCATAAGGATTTTCAAGGTTCATAATTTTGCATTGACTTTTGCTTTTAGAATATTGTATAATGGTCCAGCAACTACAAAGCTTGCACAAGTTTTTTTTTTTTCAAAAACCATAAACCAATAGTTCTATAACTAAGAATACCAAATGACATAACTCATTGAGAATCTAGATTCAATGTATGTAGCATGGATACTCCTATCATGGAGCCGTGTCGTGTCCAAAACGTGTCGGACGCACGTCATATGTATTTTTAAGAATTCGTCATGTGTCCACGTGTCGTATCCCTTTCAATATTGCTGTGTCCGTGCAACGTACGACGCTACAAGTAGGTTTAGAATGTAGGACGCTACAAGTAGGTTTAGAAGGTAGGACAAATTCCTAATCTCTGATAAAAGAAAATTTATTAAAACCTGCTTAAAAGTTAGGTAAATGCTACTGATCGTGCTGGTGACCCATGCAAGCCGTGGCAGGATGCAGAGTCAGTACTAAAATTGTCTATGACCCTTAGGGTTTATCCACATTAAATTATTTGTTTAACCCCAAAAAAAAAAAAATCAGATGAAACAAGGTTACCGGAGGCGAACTGGATACTACATCTGGATTCTTCCATTCTGATTTCACTTCCATTAGAGTTCTAAAGATACCTTGTATGAAAAGTAATAATCAGGTTCCCTGGAGAAATACTATCATAAAATGTTCCACAGTACTGCATCCAAGATGTAACAAATCGCACTTTGATATCCGTTCATATATAGTCATAGAACAGAACATATCCATAACATAAGGTCAACCATTTAAAGTATTAAAAAAAGGCTGAATCTGAATAAACCCAGTAGAATTTATGAGAATCTTGATGTCTTCAAGGTTCAGCCCTTTCTTGCAGAGTATGTACTTCTGAATTAATCAGAAAAAATATGATAATAATATAAGATTGCAGGCAAATAATACATTTTTGGTTACAAAATATAATTATCTTTAACATGATACCATAATATAGGTATACTTCATTAAATAAGCTGTTATTTTTTAGGTTCTTATTATGTTCACATTCAAGGCAGTAAACTTCAATAGCCTGATCCATCAATAAATAGTTCTTGAAATGTAAACACCTAAAGCATCCCTATAACACAAGGTATTCATTTCCAGGATAAATATCATGTGAGCGACAATATCAACACTAGACAGAAAGGTGACTGAGAACCCTTTTTTAGGATGTTTGTTTCTTTTTCAAATCTGCCAACAATGATATAAAGATTCATTTACAACCCTACAAATGGACTGGATATGAAGGTTGAAGGCTTGAACCAACTTGACTTTCACAAGTATTATATAAAACAAAGCCTCCCTAATGGTAACGTTATATTATATAATTATCTATAATACGACACCATTACATAACTATATTTTAGTAATTAGCTGTTATTTTTAGATTTGTTATTATTATTATTTATTATTATGTTTACATTAAGGCAGTTAACTTCCACACCTCATTGATATATAGTTCCTGAAATGTATACACTATATAGCTAAATCATCCCTATAACACAATGTATTCATTTCCAGTATAAATATTATTATACAAGCAACAATATCAACACTACCTACTGAAAGCTACATGAGAAACCATCAATTTTAGAGATGTTTGTTTCTCTTTCCAATCTTCTCACTTGGATATTATTCACCAACAACCTACTTGACTTGTATAAAACACCACCTCCCTAATGTTTACAAGAAAAGAAGAATGCCGCTCACCAGTGCCTCTGACGAAGAGAGTGCAGGCCAAGTTTATCAGTAATTTCAGCAGCATTCATTGCATTTGGCAGATCCTGTTTGTTTGCAAACACAAGCAGAACAGCATCTCGCAACTCATCCTGGAAACACATTCAGTCAAGAATTACATACATGTCAAGAAACTTAGGCTGCAACAACTAACACAATAATATGTTATATTATATTGAAGAGAGAAAATAAAACAGGTAATAGATGATAAGGGTGTTAATTTGCATATTCCTATCATTCATAAATGTTTGATATAAATTCAAAGTCTTCTGATCCCAAAAGTGTCATTGAGCACGCCAACAAGTAAAAAGTTACAATTACAATGAGCCACAACTCATCCTGGAAACACATCCAGCCAAGAATTACAGACACGTGAAGAAACTTAGGCTCGACAACTCACACAATAATATGCTATATTATACTGGAGAGAAAAATAAGACAGGTAATGGATGATAAGGGTGTTAATTTGCATATTCCTAACATATATAAATGTTTGATATTTTTTATTAATAAATTCAAAATCTTCTGATTCAAAAAATGTCATTAAGCACACCAAGAAGTAAAAAAGTTCAAATTACAATGAGCCATGAAATTTTCAGCTTAGCAATCAGGACCAAGTAGTAATAAGACATGTAAACATTTAAATACTAATATTAAAGAGTGCAATGAAATAATTTAATGAATTTAAATACCACTGCTTGAGGGCTCACCCATTGACACCAAAAAAGGTGGAGGAAATGGGATACACAGCCAATACGAGTTATAAGCCTCAAATATGAGGGGACAGGGGCAGGGCTAGCATTGGGCAGAGCACGGCAAACGCCCACATGAATTTTAAAGAAACATTGGAAGGTTATACTGGACCTTAACATTCCCCACTCTCTATTGTTGCTCATTAAAGAAACATTATTCAAGCCTATAGCTCAAGTGGTAAATTTTGGGAATTGGTTATTGGGGTCCTAGTTGCAAGCCTTGGCTGTGCCTTCGTTTATTTAGGCTTACGAATACAGAAGAAACTGAGACATGACTACATTTCATACCAAATGTAATTAGGATACATTTTAACAATTCAAAATTCTATCATATATATATATATATATATATATATATATATATATATATATATATATATATATAGGCTTACGAATACAGAAGAAACTGAGACATGACTACATTTCATACCAAATGTAATTAGGATACATTTTAACAATTCAAAATTCTATCATATATAATATATATATATATATATTATATATATATATATATATATATATATATATATATATATATATATATATACTTGTGTTCTTCCAAAAGGATTTGAGCCCAAATCCTTCCCACTCAAATACAACCCTCCGACATTCGAATACAAGATCCACTCCGTTGAAGTTGATCTATATTATTTCAAGAATCTATAAACTAAAAAATAAGTATTTTCAATACTTTTTGACCATCCATCAAGCGGCGCAAAATGAACGGCTAAAAGTAGTGAGTTGGTTAGATCTATGTCTTTAGACATACAAATTCTCGATCCGGCTATTTGATTATGATCTAAACATTTAAAAACCCTTACAAACCAATTTTTGTTAGGTTTCAAATGCTCTATACCGTTAACTAACCAACTCACTATTTAGGCCGTCCGTTTTTTTCCTACTTGATGCATGGGCAGAAAGTATTCAAAACACTTGATTTTTAGTTTATAGATACTTAAAATAATATAGATCAACTTCAACAGAGTAGAACTGTATTCGAATATCGAATGTTGGTATTTGAGTGGGAAAGATTCGGCCTCAAATCCTTTTGGAAGGACACAAGTCTACACACACACATACATACAACTTAGGCCTAAGGATTATAACTCATAACTTAAAGATAGCATTAACAAGTAACTCTTTCCATGATCAATTTTTAAAAAAAAATTCAAAGAGACAAAAGTCAATACATTGAAAGATGTAAAGGCAAATCATAGATAAGCGATAGGCATATCAACATGTCTAAATGTTGGGGGATGCAATATGCATTATTAAAGTTCTATGTACATAAAGAAAATTTACCTCGTTCAACATCCTATGAAGCTCATCTCTCGCCTCAACAACACGATCTCTGTCATTGCTGTCAACAACAAAAATAAGACCCTGTGTATTTTGGAAGTAGTGCCTCCACAGAGGTCTGATCTGTTATTTTTAAACATTCCCAAAAGTAGATCAGTTAGCTTCATTCATTAAAATAGTTTCTTCAATATAGTCCATTTGTGGGTGTGGGTTTTTTTTTTTTGGGTTTGGGGGGGGGGGGGGGGGGGGGGTGGGGGGTCACCAAATCATTTATTTAACCAGCGTAAAGACTAGAATACCTTATCCTGGCCCCCCACATCCCAAACGGTGAAGCTAATGTTCTTGTACTCCACAGTCTCCACATTGAACCCTGCATTAAGACCCAATCCGTCCATATCAGAACGTGACATACACTTGTAAAAGTACAGTTCAGCTTCAGATTCCAAATCATTTGCAAAGCTTGCAGGATTCAGGAGGGACTCAGCAGATGGAGAAAACCACAAACACAATTCATAAAGCAAAATAATTAAGCTAAGAGTTTACACTTTCTATCTCAAGATGTAGAATCATTATGCGCAATTAAAAAAATTTAAAACCCTAGTTTTAATTATAGACAGATACTATGAGTATGTATGAAGCAATGGTCCTAATATATATAGAAGCTGATTTTATAAAAAGATGTAATATTTATAGTAGACAAAATCTAAACTAAACTTAATTCACAGATTGTTAGTTTTGCTCCATTTTCAAAAGAAAAATTATACCTTTATTCAAAATTAGTCTTAAAAAGAATTTAATTTTCAATGATTAGAAATCAATAACCTTTCAAATTAAAAAAGAGTATTGTTCCATTGATGTGCGTCTATAATAGATCTTTTAGGTTGCCAGAAAACTAATGAGTCAACGGCAATGTTGCAGGGAGCAGAAATAGGTGTGAAGCAGCAAAGCAGATTCCAAACTGGGAGCTTTAAGCAGAACTATAGCTGTAAAAAAGGCGGGTGTTTTATGAAACAATAAAATAAAATAAAAAAGTAGCAATAAGCAATTAAAAAATAAGAAAATTAAAAAATTGTGAAAGTGTAAATACTAATAAAGCAGTTAAAACAATCAGCATTAAAATCTTAATGATAACAAGAAACATCAAGTTTAAAAGACATTAAATAGATTTCTGCAATAGTAGCAGAAGACGTGAACCTTATATTTTTATTCTTAAATCATTCCATTGCCGCGACATAATTTGCACACACTTATTTGAACTCTTCTTTTGTGTGACAAAACAGCAACCATTAAGTACATGCATGGCACTTTTGCATATATACCTCATAGATCTAACATCTTTCACATACACACACACACACAAACACACACCCCCCCCAAGGTTCTAAATATCGGATATCGGGATCGTATCGGATGGGAGTTTTTCATATCGGATATCGGGGGAGATATCGGGGATACGCGCACATATCGGCCGTTCATATCGGACACTATATAATGAAATATTGATAACTAAAAGTTGGTTTAGTGTCATATATCATCTACCTAATAAAAATGATGTAATATGCATGCAAAGACAATAAAAAACAATATACATTTTCACGCAATCATGCAATAAATAAGTTATTTCATATCGAGCGATATATTGGGTGATTTATCAGCCGATAATTCAAGTATCGGTCGTTTCTTGCTGCAAACGATACGATGAACGATTTTCCCATATCGTATCGGCAAGAGGGAAAAAAGGATATCCCGGCCGATATCTCGGCCGACTCGACCGATATTTAAAACAGGGAGGGAGAGGGAGGGAGGGAGGGAGGGAGAGAGAATACAAACCTCAATATAATTGAAAACTATAACTTGCATGCATTCCCCACTAAATGTAATATTTGGGCTTAGATCTCTACTACTACACTTGGATCCATTTGAATTTTATTTTTGAATACTACTTTAAAATGTCAATTTCTGTCTTTTTTAATCTTTCAAAAACAGATCACACAAGGACCCGGGCCCATCATCTCATCATAATGTCAATTTCTTTGTCTTTTTAAGGAACCAAAGACAATAAATCAGAAAACTGACCGATGGTAGGGATCGTTGTGACAATCTCTCCGAGCTTGAGCTTGTAGAGGATGGTGGTTTTACCAGCCGCATCGAGACCCACCATCAGGATTCTCATCTCCTTCTTCGCAAACAAGCGGCTGAACAGCTTCGTGAACGTCAACCCCATCTTTTCTCCTCTCTGTTCAACAAAATCGAGATCATGAAGAAAAAGCAGCACATCAGAGAGATCCAACAGATCTAAGATCTAAAACTCGAGATCGAGATCGATTCAAGAACCGGACCTCTAGGTCTACAACAACAACAGATCTGAGATCCGGTCCAATCCGACTCGATCGAGAGAAATCCACTGATCTAACAATAGAGAGTGATTGATTATTACCAAAGGGATCTCTGGAGGAAGAAGTTTGCAGAGATCGAGATCGAAGTCTTTTCTTCTCTCCGCTCCTCTTTTAGGCGAGAGAGACGGAGGAGAGAAATTAAACGGGTGCCGGCTCAAACGGCGGCCTCCAGCGTTTTATAGCGCGGCTGCAGGAGGCATGGAACACGGAACAATGGGACCCGCACAAGCTGTGTGGGTGAACGAATGGGTGTGTACTTTCCTTTTGCTAATATTTTCACCAATTTCAGAAGCGAATGGAATGCCGCGTCAATCTCACGCACCGACCAGCGCACCTCTGACGTGGGGAACCGTCAAGATTGCCGTCCGATTAGTTCTCATAAATCGATCTTGTCCGATCGTTTATGGGCCCACTACTTGTTCGGAAGCCAGATGTTTAATCGCGACGTATTTGACCTCGTAGACTGATACAATACAAGCCTGATGAATGGTCAGATCAGGACAACAGTAAATGAATCTGTTTTCTTCATTCTTCTTCTCAAAATAAAAATATACCTAAAAGAAAGTACATTGTGAAAAAAGAGTAACCTTAGGGCACTTCCATCGCCTTCATTTTTATCTGGGTAAAGCGGTGAGGCTCACATAATTTTTTTAAAAAATACCTTCATCAGTGGCGGGCTCCACATAGCTCGGTTACAAGCTTAGTGACGAATTGATTTTTTAAAAAAACCTCCCTGCGGCTTTTGCCTAGGTACATTAGTGAGAGTGCTCTAATAAAAAAAAAATTTTGGAATTTTTTTCTCATTCATTGATAATGATATTTTCACAGAAGTTAAGAGGAAAGAAATCTTCACTTCAACATTAGCCAATTAAGGGCTTGCTCGAATTTGAAGTTTTTTCTAAACTAGAGTTTATTTTAAGTTGTAGTTGTAACATTCATCTGGTTTAATCGTAATTATAATTTAAATTTCTAATGATAAATAATTAAATATATACATCGGGTTTCTTTGCCTCAGCCGCCAGCTGAGAGAGTTTCTCAACCAATGTTGACGTGGCGAAATCTTTACCATAGATCTGTGGCAGAGTGTATACGCTAAAAAAGCCAAAAAAATCCTGCTAAAATGACCATCAATCACTTTACAGATACAACTGACAAAAATACCCTCAATTTTACTTTTAACCTAGCGAAAACCTCTCCAAATTTTTATCGATCTGAAAATATGTGTTTTTCATATAAAAATCAGTTGAAGTAATCTTGAGTGCTAAAGTTCTAATTCATTTATATCAAATTTTAAATTAATAAAACAAGATCGGATCAAGATGATGAATAAGAAAGCAGCAGCCGAAAACAGTTAAAAATTATACGTGATACCCTAGAATATTGGTTGCCCTAAAAAATTATTTTTTTTGGTTTTTCCCAATCATATGTATTTAAAGAATAATTCACACTTTACACATCACTTTGGTTTAAATCGCAGTCTCGACATTAAAAAATGTTGTGTTACAAGTTCGATTTTAGTGTCGAATTTTGAAAAAATGAAATTAAACACAAAAATTCAATTAAAAAAGCTTTTTTATTCAAATTTCAAACTTTCTGATCTCAAATTACATTTTATTTTATGTTTCTTTAATAAGGAATGCAATCAGAGTCGCAGTATTTTTAAAATTACTTACTTGATTTAAAAAGCGGTTATAATCACAGTTAACCGCTTACTGCGACTTTAAGCCTATTTTTTAATTTGTTTGATTAAAGAAAACTACGATCGAAGTCACAGCCTTTGAAAATAATAATTTGGATTTAAAAAAGTGGTTTTAACAAAATTTCAAAAATTATACTGCGACTTTGAGTTTTTTTTATTTTATTTCTTTAAATAATAAAATTATTTTTAAAATATTTTAAGCTGTAGACTACGACTTTCAGTTATTTTTAATTTGTTTGTTTTAACAGTACTGCGACCAAAGTCGCTGTCTTTGAAAAAATTTGTTAAGAATACTTACTACGATCTTGGTCGCAGTCTTATGTCACAGCATGTTCATCTTATAGTTTAAGAACGCTGCGACTTTGATCGCAGTGTTTTATAACTTTTTTCTTTATTGTAATTAAGATCGCAGTCTTTTAGTAATTAAGTTGTTTAGAATATTGCAAGTTTGGTCGCAATCTCGTATAACTTCTGTTATTTTTATTGTCGACTTTCTTTTTTTTAATTTGTTTGAGTATTGTAACCAATGTCACTGTCTTTAAAAAAATTGTTAAGAATACTTTGACCTTAGTCGCAGTCTTATGTAACAACAACCTCATTTAGAATACAGCGATTTTTGTCGCAGTCTTGTATAACTTCTGTTATTTTTTATGTTGACTTTCTGTTTTTTAATTTATTTGTTTTAACGTACTACGACCAACATCGCTGTCTTTGAAAAAAAGATTTAAGTACACTGCGACCTTAGTCGCAGTCTTATGTAATAGCAGCCTCATTTAGTAATTTTATTTTAATAACATTGCTCCTTGGTCGCAATCTTGAACAACTTATTTTCCTTAGTTGCGACCAAGTTCGAAGTCTTTTATTAATTAAGTTGTTTAGAATACTGCGACCGTGGTTTCAGTGTTGATAACTTCTGTTATTTTTTAATGAGGTCTTTATGTTTTGAATGTTTGTGCATCAGGAGTAAGGTAAGAAGTGAAAGTTCGTCCCATGTGATCAAGCGTTAAGCCAATGTGCGAATTAATAAAAAGATTCAAGAAGCACATTCATTCTGATTTTGTTAAATGCTATGAAGCAGATACCTTTCGGTACTACATTGATGGCATTATACAATGAGAAATTTGGGGAAGACAAAGGGCTAAAATCAAACATAAGTGTTCTGAAAAATTGTAGACCAATACGATATGAATTCAAGGAGCTTTTAAATCTAAGGCAAAAGAATCCAGTAACTGTAGAGGATGTGGCCCTCACGTTTGGTTTACATATCAACGGAGCTAATTTTATTGTGAATAAAACATGTACTTTGAAGGACAGGGGTATGTTAGACTTATTAGTTTTAAAGTCTAATTTATTTTGGGCCTAATCAAGTCAATTGGATATTTGCACCCGCCCACTTAACCTATGTTGTTTGACCCAATAAAGAATTGATTAAACCTAAATGGTTTGGGTCTAGACACGTTTTCAATTACACTTAGCCATGAGTGTATTTAAATTAGAATGTGGGACTCATCTACACGTGTGGAACTCGTGTTATAAATCAAGGGCCTAGATCTATGATGAGTTGAACTAGGGTTTCTTGATGCTATATATACATGAGTAGGGTTCCCTCTCCACCAACAACAATAACCATCTCTCTCTTGGAGGCCTCTCATCTCCTCTAAGGATAAAGAAGAGAACTTGGTGGCTGGAGAGAAGAATCCTCTCCCTCAACTCCGGCGTCCTCGAGATCGTGCAACCTTCGACATCCTCTTCGTAATGAAATCAGGTATGCCTAAAACCCTCCTTCTCTTTGATCATGATAAAGAGGCTTACAGTATATGTGTAGATCTTGTATATAATAAATTTAGATCTTACAATTGGTATCAGAGCCTCCTCTTATCAGATCATAGGGATCTACAGAAATTATGATCTCGATCTATAAATATCATAAAAATATCTCCTTTGATTCAATAAATATTTTGTGTCTCATATGTTAGATCAAAAGGTTAAAAGGAGTGATTTTTATTGAATTTAACATGTATATATTTTTTATGAAATTTGATTTGTGTGTTATTCTACATTAAAAAAAAGGGGTACATGCTGTTGGTCGGCTGCATGCAAGCAATTTGCATGCAGCAAAATTTTTTATTAAAAAAAAAAATTGTGGCTGGACGCATGCAGGGAAGCCCCTGCATGCATGCATGGCAGGCTTAAAGTATCAGGAAAAAAAAAGGAATTACAGAGCAGGCGCACCTGAGGTGCCTGCATGCAGGCGCTGGCCCTGCATGGACGTTGCGCCGTCGGCCACCATGGGCTGGCGGTGCACAGTGTTTTTTTTTCCCTTCCTTTTTTGGGTTAGGGTTTCCTTAATTTGGGATTATGAGATTAATTAGGATTAAAAATTTAGAGATTGAATTTTACTCTAATAAGGAAACTTACTCTTAATTAATCTCATATTAAATTTCAATTGGGATGGTTGAGATTGATTTGGGTTTTAGAATTGAGATAAAATTCTAATCTATTAACTGTATTTTGGGTAGAATTCTACTCAAATAAAGAGACCTAATCCCAATCAATCTCACATAAAGCTAATAGGGTTTTATTCAGTTATTTAAACCCAGCCCAATAAGAAAGGAAACCAATAACTTAACCATTGCGGGTCGGGTCTGATTCAGACCCGATAAGCACTGCAGACCCGTTTTGCCAATAGAAACTTCAATTAGCCGTTACAGGCTCATTCGACCTCTGTTTTGGGCATGTAAACAGCCGTTTCGAAGCTCTTGACGAGCACTACAGTATTACAGGAAATATACATGACAAAACAGTAGTTAGTTGAAAAAAGAAGGCATTGAAGTGTTTGTTTATCATGGCTATGTGTACCCTTACATGCTTCCGCTTCATTAATATTTATATTATTGCTTATATTATCTAGCATGATGAATATTAATGTGTACTACAGTTAATAACACACAGATAAAGATATATACATGTTCAAGCTAAAGAATTTATAAAAGAGCATATTTAATTGTGTATGTAGTTCATGCGGACAATAGCCGGCCCAAAGGAAGACTATTGTTTGGCCGAATTATGTACGGATTCGGATACTTGATATGGATAATGCAAGTGGAAGAACCTTGGTGTGTGGTAATCGGCCCAAAGGAAGGTTGTCACACTATTGGCCCATATTGCATTACCCTCATCAACTAGTCTGATGGCGGAACAAGAATCCAGATGCATAAATTTGTGTGGCCCATGCGTGTGGCAATCGGCCCAAAGGAAGGTTGTCATTATGGCCGGGTCATTACATATATTATATGACCAATATAGATTACTTAAACTTTGGGAGCAATCTTATAAAGTGACAGTCGGCCCAAAGGAAGGCTGTTCTCTTACATAGGACCTACACTTTAGGATATCTATATTGGGCCAGTATAGTGTTGGCATATAGAGACACAACTTGTTCTGAAAGTTTAACCGACAGCTCTATCGGTTAAACTGGTTGCATTTTCTGAAATTCATTTTTTTTTATGACTATTACAATAGAATTTTATTAAATGCAATGTTTATGTTAAATTGATGAGAAATTGTACATTTATGTAGTTTAAATTGAATGGTACAAACTTTAAGAAGTGGTAAGACCACGTAAATGATCGTTCTTGAATTCATGCACCTAGAGTACACCTTAAAGATTGATGGATCTCTACTATCACTAATAAAAGTTCAGTAAAGAAAAGGTCAATTATGGTAAGTGGGAGAGATCTTACAAGAGGTGTCTAATGGTCATAAAGTACTATTCCTATAACTATTAGAAGTGCTATGCCCGATAAAGTCAGTGCTCACTTAGCATCCAGGGTAAACTTCTAATAAGATAAGGAAAGTGAAACTAAAGGGAGGAACATAAATATCACTACAGTGGCTGATCCTAAGTGGCAAAAGTGTAGAAAAAATAGCCTAAGGTCATTGCATACTTTTTCTGTAAGAAAGTAAGCCACCTCAAGTAGGAATGCATAAAGTATCAGAAATGGCTATTTAGCGGGTATATCTCATATTTATGTTTGTTTTGAGATTAATTTAGTTTTAGTGCCACTTTATAAATTATGAATAGATAATTCACATAAGCAATTCAATGCAGAACTTCCAAACCCAAAAGAGGCCTAGCCTAGCTGAGCGATACGTATACATGGGTGATGGAAATAAAGTTGCAATTAAAGCTATTGGAGTTTGTAGGCTTAAATTAGATTCTGGTTTTATTTTAGATTTAGATGAGACTTTATATGTACCGTCTTTTAGGCGGAATCTTATTTCCATTTCATTGTTAGACAGATCTGGTTTTACTGTCACTATTGGTAATGAAATGTTTAGTTTATTTTCTAAATCTAAAGTTGTTGGTACTGGAATCTTGATGATGGCTTATATAAATTGAATCTCTATGCTTCATATTCTGAATCTTTGTATGTGAATAATCTAGGTACTAAGCGAACATTAATTAAAGAAAACTCCTACAGTTTATTGCATAGGCGTTTAGGACGCATCTCAAAAGAGAGAATCCAAACGCTTGTGTCTAGTGGAGCTATAGGCCCTTTAGATTACTCCGACTTAGGAGTATGTACAGATTGTATAAAAGGCAAACAAACAAACATTAGAAAGTTTGGTACTAGACGAAGTTCAAGTGTCTTAATTTGGTGTATACAGACATTTGCGGTCCATTCCCTACAGCTTCTTGGAATGGTCATGAATATTTCATCACTTTGCCAGACAATTACTCTCGTTATAGGCACCTACACTTGTTCCATGAGAAATCTCAATCATTGGACATGTTTAAAGCCGTTAGATCTGATCATGGTGTTGAGTACTATGACAAATATGACGAATCAGGTAAATGTCCAGAATAATTTGTCAATTTCTGAAAGAGTGGTATTGTCGCTTAGTACACCATATCAGGGACACCTCGTCAAAATGGTATTGCTGAAAGATAAAATCACACACTAAAGGATATGGTTGGGAGTAGCTCACACTACTCTACCAGAGTATTATATATTGAAGCCTTAAAAATGGTTGTCACCTCCTTAATAGAGTACCTAGCAAAACAGTAACTAAAACCCCGTATGAGTTATGGACTGGAAATCTCTCAGTGTTAGGCATCTATATGTTTGGGGTTGTCCAGCGGAAGCTCGGCCATATATACCATATGAGAAGAAGTTGGACTCAATGACAGTTAGTTGTTTATTCGTAGGGTATTCTGAGAGGTATAAAGGCTTTAAGTTTTATTGTCCCTCCACTAAGAACATAAAGACGGATTGCTAAAATTTTTTGAGAATATTCAGAACAGTGGGAGTCAACTACATAAGGATTTCATATTTAAGGAAGAACATATTGTTATACCCATGACAAATTATTCCAAATGATAAAATAGTTATTCCACTTCAAGATGAAAATACAGTTGCATCCTTACAAGATATATATACAGTTCATCCTGAAGTAGATCATGCTGGTGAGGTAGAAACTGAAAATTCTCAACCACAAGTGCCTAGGAGATCAACTAGGAGAGGAGATTAGTCATTGCAAATGACTATATATAGTTTATCTCCAATAGCATGAGTTTGATATAAGGCTAGAGGATGACCCCGCATCCTTAAATGAGGCCAAACTCAACATTCACTCCAGTAAGTGGTCAAATGCCATGAAAGATGAGTTGAAATCCATAAAAGACAATGATGTTTGGGATTTAGTAGAGTTACCTGAAGGAAAGAAACCGATTGGTTATAAATGAGTATTCAAAACCAAGCGGGATTCGAAAGGTAATGTCGAAAGGTATAAGGCACATCTTGTCACAAAGGAATTCACTCAAAGAGAGGGCATTGACTATAAGGAGACTTTCTCCCTGGTTTTCATGAAGCATTCTTTTAGAATTATTATGGCACTGGTGGCTCACTTTGACCTGGAGTTATACCAAATGGATGTTAAGATTGCCTTTCTTAATGGTAGCATTGAGAAGGAAATCTGTATGGTGCAACCAGAAAGTTTTAAAGTGAAGGTTTCATAATATTTGGTTTGCAAATAAAGAAATTCATTTATGGTTTAAAGCAAGCATCCCGTCAATAGTATTTGAAATTTGATCAAGTAATATCCTTTTTTTTATTTTAAGAAAAATATAGTTGATCAATGTATTCACCATAAATTTAAAGAGAGTAGACTTATATTTCTTGTGCTATATGTGGATGACATTCTACTAGCAAGTAACGATATGGTTCTTTTACTTGACACTAAGAGTCTTCTCTCAAAGAACTTTGAGATGAAAGATCTTGAAAAAACTTCTTTTGTGATAGGCATCCAGATTCAACGTGATAGGACACGTGGAATATTAGGTTTATCACAAAAGCCCTATATCGATAAGGTGCTAGATAGATGTGGCATGAAGAATTGCTCTAAGGGAGATAAGTTGAGTTTACTCTAATGTCTCAAGAACGATCTACAGAAAGAGCAAATGAAAGACATTCCATATGCATTGGCGGTTGGAAGTCTGATGTATGCTCAAGTTTGTACCCATCAGACATAGCATATACCGTTAAGAAACTTGACAGAAACTTGATCAATCATGGGATTGATCTCTGGAAGACTGTCAAGAAGGTTATGCGATATCAATAAAAGACTACATGAAATCTGATCAGTTACAGCTGATTGGATACACAGATTCAGATTATGCTGGATGTATCGACAATAGGAAGTCCACTTTATTTTACATTTTCCTTATTGTAGGAAGGTGGTGGATTTAGTCGAGAGGCCATTACAGCTACACTGTGACAATAAGAGCTGTAAAGCTCTACTGTAATAGTGACAAGAGTTCAGGAAAGTCGAAGTATATCGACATCAAGTTTCTTGTCATCAATGATAAAGTTCAGAATCATATTTTGTCTGTTTGATAGTGATGACACTGTTCTTAACATTACAGATCCACTCATTAAAGGACTTTCACCTAAAGTATTCTTAGAGCATATTGCTCATATGGGGATGACTAGTCATTATGATATCCTGATTTTGTGGGAGTGGATAATTTTATGTAACAGACATTATTTCTAAGTGCACTTTATGGATATTTGTTGATTCTGATAAATAAATTTATAACTGCTTTTCCTAAAGTTTACTTTTGCGCATTTGAGTTTGATGAATTAGCAGTTAGACTCGTTGAAGTCATAAAGTGAGACTCGTTGGAGTCATAAGGCTAGACTCGTTGGAGTCGTAAAGTGGAAGCCAATTAGAATTGTACCTTATTTGATCAGAGGTCATTTCCATGCCACACGTCCACATTTGATCTATGTCGTTAGGGGTTCTGAAACTTGTGATGTGGAAGGTCCTACCTCGATTATACAGAAGGTAACGATCGCCATGTTCGGTGACAGGACACTTAATGGACCAGATTGTTTTGAAACGTGGTTTTGTCGGCGGTTAAAGTTTTGACGTCATAAAGTTATGCATAATATCTATTCAGTATGACTTGCTTGGCCCAAGTGGGAGATTGTTAGACTTATTAGTTTTAAAGTCTAATTTATTTTGGGCCTAATCAAGTCAATTGGATATTTGCACCCGCCCACTTAACCTATGTTGTTTGACCCAATAAAGAATTGATCAAACCTAAATGGTTTGGGTCTAAACACGTTTTCAATTACACTTAGCCATGAGTGTATTTAAATTAGAATGTGGGACTAATCTACACGTGTGGAACTCGTGTTATAAATCAAGGGCCTAGATTTATGATGAGTTGAACTAGGGTTTCTTGATGCTATATATACCATGAGTAGGGTTCCCTCTTCACCAACTACAATAACCATCTCTCTCTTGGAGGCCTCTCATCTCCTCTAAGGATAAAGAAGAGAACTTGGTGGCTGGAGAGAAGAATCCTCTCCCTCAAGTCCGGCGTCCTCGAGATCGTGCAACCTTCGACATCCTCTTCGTAATGGAATCGGTATGCCTAAAACCCTCATTCTCTTTGATCATGATAAAGAGGTTTACAGTATATGTGTAGATCTTGTAAATAATAAATTTAGATCTTACAGGGTAATATTAAACACTATTTTACAAATATTAAGAATATTATAAATATTTCCATTGAAGAAGTTTTGGATGATTTTTTGGCAAAAAAAGAAGGAGAAGTAAATTAGATATTACAAGAGATGAGTAGCTGGAGGAGCAAGTGACATTAAATAAAATTATAAAAGACAGAGAAAAACTTGCAGCTCAAGACTTTAATACGTTGATAATTCTATATATGTCAGCGACATTGTTCTTTTCTGACAGTAAATGCTCAGTGCCTTAGTATTTAGTGGAGCAAATTGGTAATATTCAGCTGATGAAGAGCATATGTTAGGCTAAAGCTGTGTGGCAGTTCCTCCTTGAAACACTGGAGAATTTCAGGTATAATACATTTGAGCTGTAAAGATGCTCAGTGCAAATTCTTTTAAGTATAGTTTTTCTATTTGTTAAAAATTATTGTTAATTGCATATAGATGGTCACTGATTATATAACTGATATACTAATATCTGTTGCAGTATTGATTATGTGAAAGAGCTGAAATTATTGAGTGAAGAAAGGGAAAGAAAAAATAGAAAAACATGTGTTTCATCAGGACTACGACTTTGGTCGCAGTTAGAAACAAAATATGTCATAAACAATTGAGTATTGCGACTATAGTCACAGTACGAAGAAACATTTTCAACAATTTATTTTATCAGAACTGCGATCTTAGTCACAGTTTTATTAAAATTTTTACAAGATTTGCGTTATTTTTTTTTAAACTGTGACTTTGATCGCAGTCATCATAAATCACCAAATGATTGGGAAGAAATAATACTCCGACCATAATCGTATTTTTTTAACAAAATGGTAGACAAACTGTGTACAGTTTATATTATTTTATACTAACATTTTTTTCTTCAATCTCTGATAGATTGATTTCCAGCAAGACTTTGCTAATATTGTCTAGGTTCCATCTTACTGCCCTTAGATGGGTGTGCTGAAACTGAATCCTGGTTTTTAAAACACCATGATTCTTGGGTCAGATCGATAGAGTTAGAGATATCAAGATTGATCAAAGGTTGATAAGGAAAAATTTCCTCATTCTTAAAAGTGTGGACCAATTAACTCAGTTGTGCTTCTAACTTATCGATAGACAGGATAACATAATTCTGAGTCTAAATCATGTCTTCCATACTCTGTGAAATCAGTTCTTCTTGAAAATAGAAGTATAGAAGTTGGTTTTGAAAATTATAGTGAAATTGTGAGTCCATCAGATTTTGAGATTGTTGTTTAGACTTACGCAAGATATCCATACTCTTTTCTAAGTCACTTGGTTCTTCAATTTGATGTGGGACTTGAAAAGGTGAGTAAGAATCTTGAAATTTTTGATGAAATTATGAGTCCATCATGATTTGAGATTGTTGCTCGGACTCGTGCAAGACTTCCATAATTATTTCTAACACTGATTTTTCTACAATCGGGTGTTCTAAAAAAGAAGTATATGAAGCTTGGTTCTAGAAAAATTGTGAGTCAATCATGATTTGAGATTGTCATTCGGACTCACGCAAGACTTTCATACTCATTTCTAACAAAGTTTTTCTCTAATCGGGTGTTCTGAAAAAGGAGTATATGAAGCTTGGTTCTGAAAAAATTATAAAGATTATGAGTTGAGCATGTTTTAAAATTGTTGTTGGGACTCAAGCATGGCTTTTATGGTTTTTATTTCTAAATCATATTTTTCTTCAGTCAGTGGTTCTGGAAAAGAAATATATGAAGCATAATTGGAGAATGATTGTGGATAAAGTGTTTGAAATTTGACTTGGAGAAGGTGAATCCCCATTGACTCTGTGAAGAATTGAAATTATTTTGAAAATTTTGATCATAAGATTGGAGGTAAGAGTCATATTGAGTCGAATACATTCAATCTGGCCTATATGGTTGGTTCTTATTGTACAAAGTCAGGTTGGAGTTATCCGAGCCAAATGAGGTGGGGGTGAAATATGAATTTACATTAGGATTGAAAAAATTGTTATTGAAATTCATTTCGCAAACAAACACAAACAAAAAAGAAAATAAATGAATAAAAAGAAAGAAAAATCAAAACAAATCTATACTAGGGTTGACCTAAACCTAAATGACTTCTAACTGGTCGACTGTTTAGGAGAGGGCTATTGTAGTATTTGACCATGAGTTAATCAGCCAGGTAGGGACAAAATTTAGTGGGAGGTATCCGTGCGTAAGCAACAGGTCTTAATTACGCCAAACCATTGAATATTCGAGACTTAACCACTTAATCCTCAATCTTTAGATATCGATTTGGTAAGAGTCTGGTACTAACAACTTCCTTCTAAGGTCAATCTCTTAATAAGTCTGAGATGTCCCTAGGGTCCAAGTCTATCAAGTTTTATTTAGGCTTGGGTTGTGTGAGTGAGGATGTGGTATTTGGGCAAAGAGAGGGCAATGACTTTCCCACCTTATGTTGTATTGAGTTATGCCCTTAATTCTGATTCGTGCAAGTGTGCAATATAGACAAGAATAAACACTCAAGAAAGTAAATCACCCACATGTTTGTCCTATGCTATATGCAATGCCATAGTTACACCTCAGTCCAGCACTCAACAACAGAACAAAATGCAGTATATTGGAATTGAAATTGACACGGGTCTACTATGTAAATGTCTTAAACTTTTAATACATCAAATTTACTATTTTTATTCTTTATTATTGCAATATACATGCAATCGAAGTAGAAATCTAATAGCAAATGGAAGATCAACACCAGAACTATGATAACCCTGCAAAAAACTAGATCCGGAGACTAGAATAGAGTCGCATTTTTGTGGCTTCTAGGCCCTGGACGCGACAAAAACTGGGAAGCAGGCTCCCTGCTTTCTAGAGCAGGGAGCTACAAGGAGTATTATCTTCAACAATGTATAGTTTCTACAAATTTTGATCTGCACACATAAATAGAGAAGAGAAAGTTAACAAAAACGTGAATTCAAACCGTTCCTATCCCTGATAACGACGCCAACAATTTGATCAGAGGAAAGCGATGCACAGAAATGTGTATGTTTAGAAATCAGTATTTTAGTGTGTGTGCTCTGGCTTCCTCGATACTTTCGTTATAACATAGAGGCTATACGGATTGAATCCACATGGACGGGAGGCGATAGAAGCATTAATAGTCGTGTCACATTAGTGTTAACAAGTTCTTCTAGGTTTTAAAGAATCAAAAGAAAAAGAAAATAAAATTAGAAGTGGTAGGAAGAGAAGACGATGATAACGTAAAAGAAATGATAAAGAAGTTGTAGTTTGGAAATGATTTTTAACACAAAGTAAAAGAGGAAAGAGTACTCATGGTTCACTCTCTACTAATTGCTTCCACTAATCACACTAACCTTCTTGTTAATAGGTACTTCACATTAGATCCTTTACAATATTAGGTTTGACTTCAAGGAGCCTTGCAAAGCATGGCACATAAGATTATTTTTCTCTCTCACCCTTACTTCACAAGGCAAAACTTAACATGAACCCATCAAGATCCATTAGAAAGCAAGCATGGATGAGAAGCAAGTGCACAAATTGTATTAGCCAAAAGTGAGTGGATGAAATCAAACTTGCATCATAAACAAGCTAATGTAAATATTAGATCATCAAAATCGACTAGAAGTAAGCATAAAATAAGAGAGTTAGTTGCAATTTAGTAAGTGAGAAGTTAGAACCCATCATCATGAGCCATCAATGATTCCTGCAAGAGCAAGGCC
The DNA here is from genome assembly GCA_038442645.1 of Agave tequilana. NCBI lineage: Eukaryota > Viridiplantae > Streptophyta > Magnoliopsida > Asparagales > Asparagaceae > Agave > Agave tequilana. The sequence continues at coordinate 55,005 of JAVJIF010013832.1, forward strand.
TTGTATGATGCTATGAGATTCATGTGAGTTATCAATCAAGTGTTAGAGAATTAGTGAGTTTGTAGTGTCACCATGAGAGAAATTAGCTAAGGATCATGTAGAAGTAGAGAAGAAACTATGAAGGAAAGGAGGAAGCTTTCTTCGATGTGTCTCTCATCTACTACATCAACACTCTCTTTCTCCCCTGCATCAATCTTTGTCCTAATATAAGATCTAAAAGAAAAGTAAAATATAAGAAAAAGAAGAAGAAAATCCTATACTATGCAGAAGAAACCCTAGCTATTGTTCTCCTTTTCTCCTGAATTCTGTCCATCAATTGCAGTATTTATAGGTATCGGGAGCTGAGAATCCTCTGGAAGAAGCCACACGTTGAAGATCAGGGCCTCTAACCCTGGTCTTGCCGCGAGAACACGGTAATTGCCGCTTTTTTGTGACCTGATCAGGGCCAGAGGCCCTGATCTATTGCCGGCGATCTCGTCTTGCTTCTAGGTACTTCTGTATATGTCCAGTTTTTCATATTTTGGATCCGTATTTTACTAGATACATCTTTAATTTCAGAATCTAATGTATCGTTTGGAAGCTCTCTTAATTTGAGATCCAAGAAATCAGAATTAATTACCCAAGATGAGTGTAATTAAGCTTTTATTACCACTTTGCCCCTAGACTCTATCTAACATAATAGACCAAACCACGAGTTATTAAGCAATATTTTATTGAAACTAGTCAGGGAAATACGATATGAAAATGCAGAATTGCAGACTAATCACATTTCCAAAGACAAAATCTCAGATAGCTCTTTAACTCATTCGTACGATATCTTACTTGTTAACACTTCCAAAAGATAGGTCGCAGATAGTTAAACAAATAGTTCAGACTCAAGCCAAATTGGCTTACATAATCAAATTAGCGAGCTTCACGTAGAAGCATTGAAACTTGCCTCGCAGTAGGCTAGCTCCACTAACTCAATAGCTTCACTAAAGAAGCTTGGAGTTTAGCCTCGCAGCAGGCTAGCTCCGCTAACTCAATAGCTTCGCTGAGAAGCTTGGAGTTGAGCTCGCAACAGGCTAGCTCCGCTAAATCTTTAGCTTTGCTAAGAAGCTTGGAGCACTAGCCTCACAGTAGGCTAACGCCGCTTGAATAATTAGCTTACAGTAGGCTAGCTTCGCTAGGAGCATTGGCCTCGCAGTAGGTTAGCTCCATTAGGAGCGTTGGCCTCGCAGTAGGCTAGCTCCGATTGGAGTGTAGCCTTGCGGTAGGCTAGCTCCGATTGGAGCGTAGCCTCACAAAAGGCTAGCTCCTGGTCACTTTGATCATTTCAATCCCTGAGCAGAATTAGTGGGGTAACCCTACATTAGTGGGATTAATGCTCACTTTAAGTGGGAAGTTATACCCCACTACGTCCCCATTAAGTGGAGACATTTAAGAGAGTCATGCCCCTCTGAAAAAGCCAAATGGCTATTTTACCTTCGCGAGAAGCTACAACAGGCTCACGCGGAGCTTATCTAGCCTAGCGGTCGAGGCTTAAAATGCTGTTATAATCAGCCTTTGCTAATTTTTAGGGACTGTTGACACTTTGAAAAGACAAACTCCCATACAACACTTCAACCTGTCTGAACAATGTCTAACTTGTCGACACTTCCAAAAGACAAGTTACAGACAGGCTGAAGACCTGTCCATTCCTGATGGACAAGACAGTGATTTGGACTCTACTGATCCAGTGAAGCAGACGGTGAGCCAAATGTTATCCTCTGAAGAAATTTCAGGAGCTAAACACCAAGCTTCGCTGCAAGCTATATTTTCTAGCTTCGCTTGAGACTCTTTATAGCTCAGTTGAGAGCTATCTTCTAGCTCCACTGAGAGCTCATTTTTAAGCTTCGCTACAAGCTTTGCTCTGTTAAAAGCTATGTACCAACTTCGCAGCTAGCTCAGTAGCTTCGCTGAGAGCTTAGCTTCGCATGAAGCTCTTTCCTTAGCTCTACTACGAATTAGCTCCGCCGCGAGTTTATATGGTCATTTTGACCATTCAAATCTCATCACAAAATTATTGTGATCATTTTCACATATTTGACAGTTATTTGCCTTGACCCAACCACTCCACATCAGTTGGAGAGGATCAAGGCAAATCTCCTGATTAGTGGAGAGAATCAAGGGATTGGTGTAACAAACCCGAAGCCAGCTGGCTAAGTATCTCCATGTAAGGGTATCTAACTTCACTTCAACTATGATTAGCTTCGCTGCAAAGCTATTTTGGCTTCAGGAGTGAAGCTAGATCAGATTGACCAAATCAATCTGCTGATTTTTAGGAGGGATTGTTACACCTCATAATACCTATAAATAGCCCATTGCCAGGCAGGTTAAGGTTGAATTTTCTCAATCAAGAAGTTGAAGACCAGAAAGGCTTGCTGAAGAGAAGAATCTCTAGCTTCTGAGCTCCTTGAGAGAACCTTACTTCTTTCTTTCAGGTGCTAATACCCTAACGATATTCTTCCCTCAAAGTACTTCTAGAACCAGGCGAGAAGGAAATCCCTATGCAGAAGAGTCGAAGACTCAACCATTCACATCGTCAATGAAACAAAGTAGTCGCGCACTGACCAGACTTCCGCTGGCGTGCTTCCCCAGAAACTCTGAGAGAAGGGTTCTTGTAAATTTTCTTTTAATTTACTTTTAATTCTCCTCAAATTTTATTAGTTTTCCCCTTTACAAATCAATGAAAAATGAGGTGGCGACTCTGCTGGGGACTATCTTCTTCAACAATAAGAAGACAACGCTGCAATGCAATGGTGAGACCCCCAAGTCTACTGCTGAAACCTTGAACATCCAATTTGACCAAGAGAAGTTTAAGCAACTTCTCTTGGAGAGTGGTTCAAACCCTACCAGTGCACGTAAGCACAGGAAGATCTCCATAGCTAGGTCTCCTCTAGCCATAGCTTAGAAGCAAGTCTCTGATGGGACAGAGAAGGTCATCTGCTTGCCTAATTCAGCCTCAACAGAGACTGAATTAGCTTCGCTCCAGCACTTACAGGCTGGGCACGAAGCTAAATCAACCTCAAGGGCTCTCTGGATTGAAAAATCCAACTCAGTCTTGTGCAAGGCTAATGAGTCCTATTCATCAGCACCCTTAAAGGGATAGCCTTTGATTTATTTAGGAGCTTGCCTAGCGGCTCCATCAATTCTTGGGTTGACCTGAAAACTCGATTTCTCTCTCGATTCTATGAGGATGACACTGAGGTGACTATAGACAAGCTCCTCATGACTGTTCAGAAAGGAGGAGAACCCGTCCGGGAACATATTGAGAGATTAAACCTTTCTTTTATGTGCCCCGGTGGCATGTCATTGCCCATGTTACTCCAGACCTGTTGGCATAATTTTCTCAACAGAGTGAAAATTCATATGGGAGCTATAAAAGCCCATACATGAAAAGAGCTTGTCGAGCAAGCTGAGAAAACTGAGAAATTGGCTAAGAAGTTTGAACCCTAAGTACTCAAGAACAAATGGGGAGTCAACATCAAGGGATGTGATGCAACCCTATCTTCCCAACCAAAGGGGAACGAAACCATGACCGTTAGGCTATCAGGGGCAGCTCAACCAAAGCAGAAGAGTGGCATCAATGACAATCAGAAGTTCAAATTTTCGCCAAAGGTTTACTCCTTCAAAGACGAGCAGGAAGTGATAATCTTTCACTTACTTCACAAGGGTAATAACCTCAAATTGAAGTTCGGTGACCTAATGAAGTGGGATGTACGAACGATTCTAACTACTACCTCTTCCATAGAATGGTGCATCATCCCACCAGCAAATGCTTTATCCTCAAGGACAAGATCCAAGCATTAGTGGATGCTGGAGTTCTGACTCTCAAGTCAGAGCAAAAGAAAGTCACACGAATATGGTGACTCTCAATTTGGGACCTTCTTGAAGATGACAGTCCAAGATGGATTGATCCAGGTCCCTAAAGCCAGACTGGACGTTATCAACCTGATGGCGGAGAATCAGAAAGCCAAGGGCCTCGTTCTAATGATGATAAAATCTAGAGAGATCATATGGGTCCATGTGGATATCGTCAAAGAGGAGCAATGGGAATCCAGTAAGCCTAAGCTCAAAGGTAAGTCGTGAAACATCATCTCCCTTGCAACGGATAATGACGCTATGACTATAGCTTCTCTCAGTGACTCAGAAGAGGAGAAGCTTGCCTTAGCGGTACAGCCCGCTACCTCGCGCCCAATAGGCACCCAGTCTGGAAAGCCGTACCTACGATAGTACGACCAAACCCCCGATGAGACAAAGCAACCAACAACATTGGAAACAGCTGCACCAGTTCAGGCTTCGGCACCACTCTCGCCACTGGACAAAGGAAAGCAAAAGGAGGTCCGATTCGACAAATCATTGAAGAAAGATCCTTCAAAGAGGTTCAACGCTCCTTTCCACTTCATCATATTGGCACAACTCGCCAATATTCTGGCTCGTATAACTTTGTACGAGCTACTTCGCCTCTCAAAGAAGACAAGAAAGGTATTTAGGGATGCACTTGCCGACTCAGAAACCTACTTGCTAACTCAGAAACCTACCGACAATCCCTATTGATGACGATGGGACTCCGTGCCCCCAATGTCATTTGGTGCAACAACAGGTGCCATCCATCACCTTCACTTCTGAGGACATGCTCCTCAAAGATAATAAGCATGATAGACCTCTATACTACACTGGGTATATTGGTTCTACGTGTATGGAGAGAATTCAAGTAGACCCAGGATCTGCTCTCAGCATCATCCCGAAAAAGCTTCTCTGCTTCCTGCGTATCCCACTCAGCAGGTTATTCACCACCACTACAACTATCTATGACTTCAATGCTGGGAGTAGTCACCCTCTAGTAAGATTCATCTCCGATGTCAGATTGGAGAGTTGAAATCAAAAGAAACGTGCTACGTCATCGACACTGACACTTCTGATAATCTTTTACTCGAACAACCATGGATCCATATCAATATTGGCCCAAAGGCCATTAGCTCTAGTTTTAATGATAACAAAACGTACGTAGTTATGTTGTTAACAATTTTGTTTAACAAATTTTAGGTTAACTATTTGTTGCATTTCGACTCCATCACAAGACTCATACATTTGGAAGCCAAGAGATGTAGATCCCAGAGCCTAAGCACAATAGAAGAGCTCAAGGATCAAGTATTCTATAGAAGACTATTTCAAAATTTGTATTTTTACTTTTTATATTTTAATAGAATTTATAGTCGTTTGTTAAAACCAAGATGAGATAGGTTGATAGCTTTGGAATTGACACACACACACACACACACATAATTCATACTCCTTTGTGTTTTCAACAAAAGTTTATAACTATACTCTTTATCATTTCTTTACCGAGTTTTCGGAAAACTAAGTTTCGAAAAAACTGGTTTTTTGAAAAACCGATTTTTTGATTTAGAAATTTTTTTGGTCAAAATATGGTTCTACGTTTATTTTGTGTTGATCCATGATCACACACTTGTTTTTCAAGTCTCTAGAACTCTATTTTGTATTTAAAGACCAAAGATATTTTATCAGAAAAAGAATGATTTCAAAAAGATCTCCAAAATTGACTTTGGCCATTTGTTGGTTGATCGGGCGGTCGACCGTTTGTAGAGCAAAATTGCTCTGTCGGTCGAGGGCGGTCGACCGACATGCACCAAAGTGCATGTGTGCACTTCGGTCGACCAGGCGGTCGACCGACTGCAAGAGTATTGCTCTCGGTTGGTCCGGTAGACCGCCCAGTCGACCGATAGAGAGATTTACTCTCTGGTTGGGAACATCGGTCGACAGTCCGGTCGACCGCTATCCCCAACGGTCAGAAATCTGACCGTTGGCGGTCGACCGGCCGATCGACCAGAAGAAGGATTTTCTTCTGTCAATTTTCCTAACGGCTAGTTTTTATTTTGTCTTTTTTTGAGTCTTGTCCCAACGGCTCTATTGGTTTTCTACTCATGTTTTCATCCCCTATAAATAGTGGGACTATGAAATAACTCAACAACAAGATTTCTAAAGATTAGATCAAGTTTTTACAAGTTTTAGCCTCTTCATAAAAGATTTCATTTGAGCCAAAATTTTTAAAGTTTTATTTTTAGCTTGAACCCTCCCTCTACATCTCTACAAGCTATTTTCACAACACAATCCCAAAGAGTTTCACGTCCTTATCTTACTTATAGGATTGTACTTATGAGCCATTTGTGGTCAAGAGTTGATCACTGTTTTTCTTCTATTGATAAGTTGTAGCCTCAAGCGAGCTAGTGAGCTCCGTGCTGGTGTTATGACAACGTGAAAGAGGACTAGTGAGTCCATTGAGTTCTAGTGAGAACTTGTAACTGGTTGACGAGCCAGTGGGATCGTTCATAGTGGAAATCCTTCATAGTGTTGAAGGCGGGGACATAGAACAGTCGCTCGAACCTCGAAACATATCATTGTGTTTGCGATTACTTACTCTTTCTCTCTTAACTCTACTCTCTCTTTACTTGCACTCTAATATTGCTTAATCTTTTGCAAGTATTTCTTTAGTTGTATTTGCTATTTTCTAGGTTGCTAGCAAGAAATTTTTAATTCTGTATTATTTGCCATTTAGTATAGCCATCACCTATTCACCCCCCTATAGGTGATTTTCAGTCAACTGGATCGTCCATTTTGCATTGCACCAATGCTTCAAATATATGGAAGATGTTGTTCAGGTCCGAACGGTATTCGCTGAAGTGCAACCGTTCAAAGGAGTAGAGAATTACTTCACTGACTCCCTCCTCTACCAAGAGGATATCGAGCCACTAAAGTAATCATTACCCGATGACGTCGATAGTGGCAATGAGGCGGACTCAGAATCAAAAGAAGATGTGCCAACTACTATCAGTATAGAACCAATTGTAGTGTATCTGAATGATTATGGTTGTAATAACCCCGCCGAAAATGAGGGTGAATGGGTCCTTAATGACAATATTGTTTTTTATTACTCTTTGTGTCTTGAGGATGTATCTGTCAATGTTAAGTCCTCACACATGCTTTTACCAATCTCGAAAATGGCACACATGCATATACATGACAATGAAGGGTCGATCTTCATTGTCCCTTCTTCTAAAAGGGACCAATCACTCGACAGAGACCGGGCTCAAGCCCCGACATCTAGAGAATCAGACGATGACTTGGAACCCTAACAATTCTTTCATTACGCACGGTCAACATACTGTATGATGAAAAAAAGGGTACAGCTTTAATTGCAGAGATGAATTGAATTTCGAAAAAAGGCGGCGCATATCTTTGCAGCCTTTTGTACCTGAAGGAAAACCTCCAAACTATTATGACTGCACACGCAGGAGCCTAGGATTTGTCACTCCGCCTCCCTAGTCAAAACCAGAGTCTGATGCATCGCTCCTATCGCAATCTTTCGATTCATCCAGCTGGGACTCTGATTGTAGTATGAGGGTAGTCTTCAAAGAGCTTTTCGCCAACATGACATCTATCAGACAGACGGAGCAAGACGAAGACATTAAGCCATTCGATGCTAATCCGTGGGCTCAACAACTTGATCTTAAATGGGAGAAGCATTTCAAACAGTGTGAACTTCTGACTGAAGGTAAGGTAATCCAAGTTGACATGGATGATCAAGCACACCCAAAGCTCACTCTATAAGCAAAAGCCTGTCATCGATAAAGAATCAAGACCTCACATCCCTCTATGGAAGTATATTGACGTCTTTGCTTGGAGCTATGAAGACATGCCTGGCCTCGATCCTCAGGTGGCTATGCACCATCTCAACATCAAGCCGGATGCTAAACCGGTTAAGCAACAGTAACGATAGTTTTGATCTGGCATCATGTAAGCAATCGAAATTGAAGTTCATAAACTCATCGAATGTGGCTTTATTCGAGAGGAGCAGCACCCAGATTGAATTGCTAATATTATCCTTGTGCTTAAGGAAAACAAAAAGATCAGAGTCTGTATCGACTTCCGTTATCTTAACGCATCATGTCATTAGGATGAATTTTCGTTACCATCACTGATGTCATGATTGACAATAAATATGGCTTCGAAAGGATGTCCTTCATGGATGAATTTTCAGGGCATATCAAATTAAGATGCACCTAGATGATTAGAAGCATACATCATCTAGAATGCCATTAGGGGTATACTGTTACACAGTAATGCTATTCGGATTGAAGAATGTGGGTGCAACTTATCAACGCGCCATGATCACAATTTTTCATGATCATCTATGAAAAATAATAGAATGCTATGTTGACAACATTGCAGTGACGAGTCGTAGCAAAAGTAACTATCTTGATGACCTGAGAACCGTGTTTAACATCATGCGGGCTTACCAACTGAAGATGAAGCCGACCAAATCATTTTTGGGAGTGTCAAGTGACAAGTTCCTAGGATTCATAATCACATCCAAAAGAATTCACCTCGACCTCGACAATGTTGAGGCAATTCAGGGCATGTAAACCCTGAAGACCCTCAAAGAGCTCAGAGATCTATAATGTAGACTAGCATATATTCGAAGATTCATCGCAAATCTCTCAGGCCGTTGCCAACCGTTTACAAGGTTAATGAAAAAGGGTGTCTCCTTCGTATGGGATGAAGCTTGCCAAAAGACTTTTGAAGTATCAAAGAATATCTCACCAAGCCTCCGGTCCTAGTGGCTTTCGTTTCAGAAAAATCATTCCTGCTCTATGTACGAGCTAGAGACCACTCTTTGGGCGCTCTTCTAGCATGGAAGAACAATGAACAAACATGCCATCTACTACTTGAGCAAAACTCTAATCAAAGCTGAATCTCGATATAACTCCGTCGAGAAAGAATTTCTAGCTCTCGTCTTCGTTGTTTAGAAGATACGACATTATTTGATTGGCCAAACCATACATATCATTTCAGGAGTTAATGTAACACCCCGCTCCCGGAATACGTACTTAGTTGCGTATTCAGATTTCTCGATCGTATTTTTTTGATTTACTTCCTGTATTTATTTTGTATTATGAATTGTTTATATGATTGTTTTGTCTTGGATCCGGATTCGTGGACTCGGATTCAGCCCTAGTCTGAACTAGGGACCCAATCTCAGGTTATTACTCGATTTAGTCTTTCTGGTATTCCAATTTGACTGATTTCAGTTTTAAACATCATTTTCTAATATTTTAGATTTTCTATGATTTTCTGGAATTTTCCAGAATTAAATTGAAATTCTTTAAAACCGGGGTCGACCGATACCGCTGACCGATTCCCGGATTTTTAATTTACAAACGGAGTTGAATTTTAAGAAATGGCTTTCCTGTAACTTCTTAAAATCACATTTTCTATCTAAATACTTTTTCTAAGAATTTTCTGAATTTATCGAAATTCCACTGGATTTGGTGTCGGCCAGTCTCACTGGTGGATTCCAGGAATTTTAACTTGTAATCGGAATTGAATTTCTGAAAACCGATTTTATCAAAAATCTTTTTATAATATTTAATATTTTTGAGAATTTTTGGAAGCTTTCCAAGCTATTTCATTTTTGGACTTTTCCGGAGTTTTCGGTATTTTCCCAGATACCGGAATAGTACCCAGATATTTTTTCACTTTTCTCTCTCCTCGCTAGACGCGAGTTTCACCAACCTAGGATTCTGCATTTAATGCAGAGATCCTCTCCATGCTGCATTTAATGCACTGCTAATCAATTCCAATCAAGTCATTATGACTTTTGTCCTTTTGTTAAACGCAGCCTTTTTGCATCTTCCCTGGACGCGGCTTTAATTCCCGCGTTTGGCTCATTTTGGCCTAAACGCAGGTTTGAGGGCTGCGTTTGGAGAGGGAAACACAAGTTCTCTTTTATGTTTCTTTGCTTTGAAAAGTATGCACATTATTATATTCATTCCTTTACCTTTATATAAACCCCACTCCCTTCTCTCTCTTCATTTATTTCTTCTCCTCCTCCTTTGCTTCCTGCAAGCATGCAACAGAGAATGAAATGGCAGCCCATGAGCCCCTTGCTCTCTCCTTTGGCTAGCCATTCTCCACCTTCTCCACCTCCATTTTCACCACCAACACCCCACCTCATTCTCCTCCATCTCCCCCTCCATTACAACAACAACAACAACCACAACACCATCTTCTCCACCTTCTTCTTCCTCTCCTTTCCACCAAAACAACCCATTACCTCCATTAACTTCTCCACCAATTCCACCACCACCTACACCTCCTTGGCCACCACGAACCACGCCATCTTCCTCTCCTCGTCGTGCTCTTTCCGACGAGCTATTGCTTCGCTCTCCGAAGCCTCGTTTCCAAACCCCAACCTTTCATTTTTAACTACACTTGCACCCCCATGGTTGCTTGGGCTTGGGCTTGAGCTACCGGATTCCGGCCAACTCCGGCCGTCGCCGGCTACCACCCCATCATCTTCTCAAGGGCCGGCCACCTCCTTTGGATTGGGGCCGACCTCTTCGTCGGGAATATCTCCGGTGATCATTCCGGTAATCGTTCACGATTATTCCGGTGATCATTCCGGCTCCGGTGATTATTTCGGTAATCGTTCACGATTATTCCGGTAATCTTTCCGGTGACAATCGCAACGACAAACACTAAACACCACCACCCCGAAATCACCTTCCCTCCTCTGTTTTATTGCTGACGCGGATCTCACCCCCGCGTCTAGGCAATCCCTTAACGCGGCCTTCGCGTTCTTGTATCGACGCAACGCGGAGTCCAGGCCCGCGTCTGTGTCCTTCTCGTGTCAACACGACGCGGAGCCCATGCCCGCGTCTGTGTTCTTTTCGTGCTAAACGCGACGCAGAACCCACATCCGCGTCCGCGTTCTCCTCGCGACCTGACTTGAGCACAGATCCCGCGTTTGTGACATCTCCGCAGCGCGTCTCCCGCGTCTGCGATTCCCGCGTCTCTCTATCTCTCTCCTCCCTTATATTTTAAACGCATTGACGCGTTGATTCCCTGGATTCCAGAGCTTGGGATTTCACAGTATTTTCCTGAATTTTAGGCGAGTGTTCTCGCTTTCTCATTGGACTTTCCCGCATCGTCGGGTTGACTTACATAACATTATGTATTTATATCGGTGTTCTCGTTTGGTACTGTGATGTATATGCTTGTTATATTAACTGTTGACATACATCTGTCTGTATCATACTTGACAACTGACGTGTTACCACCTGACATGACTTACTACCTGGCATATGTTTTACCATCTGCTTCTTAACACGTTGATACTTGAACCCCTGAAATAGGGAGGCTCCTGACTTTACTCCTGTTGATCCCCGTAATGGGATAACCATGAATATAAGATTACTATGGATACTCTGTGGACATTTTCACTAGATAAATTATTATAAGAAGACAACTTGTACCTGGTTTGGGGGAAACTGATGGCCCTGATTAATCATGTTTATGGTGGTCTTATCGAGCCGCGCGTGGCCAAATACTTGAGGGATCACCTGGCGGCCACCAGGGATTCCGTGGGGTGTGTTGGCACCCCTACTCCTGATTATTCCTGCCGGGTATGCACACGCCCTAGGCCTATTTCTATGGGATCTGCGATACTCTATTCCTGTTCGGGCGACCATAAGTCCCGGTACCTAGCGGTACGTTCCGGCTCAGCACCGGATACTCCTGAACCGTTGTCCCGGGCATGTACGGGGCCCATCCGAAACATGATTCATCGAACTTTATCGGTTTCCAAGTAACTTGCTATATAAGTTGTAAGTGGAAGTATGTGGAATGGGACACATACTGAAACTTGGAACTTAGACGGCCCCAATTATAATAATATGCTAATATAAACTGTTGTGTTGTTTTGTAACTCGGGTCGTATGCGCTTGGATTACGGTGACATGTGATAAAGGTATATAAATGAGGGTTTCCTTGTTTGGATTATTCCTTCGATGTACCAGTCTCATGGAGCCATGACCTAAGCTTGTGTGATCGGTTTTACTTGTAATCGGTTTATTGTTTTTATCGGTTTTATATTAGTTTTAGGAGATAACTGGTGTCGTCCTATCTACTTTATTTCTCGTCTCGTTACTTTCCCTTATTTTATCATATCATGAGTATTCCCTGCTTGATACCACTTGTTATGCATCTATCTGCTTTTGCATGATTATGATTCGGTTTTATCGATACTCTTGTACCCATGTCAGCACGCCATCTGGCTTTTGCCTCACCACTCGCCTGGGGAGTTCTGACTCCTCTGGATCCTCATGTCCAGGTCCTGGAGCTTGGACCGAAGGGGACCATCTTGCTGAGGACCAAGCTTACTTCTGTGGAGCAGATAGATCAACTGTAGCTCCAGTCCCATCCTTGCTCCCCCTTGCTGGCTCGCGGCTTCTCCAGTTATCTCGTGAGCGCCCTTTTGTACTGTACATATATGTACATCTCTTTGTATTCTCGCATTTGCGCCTATCAGGTGATGTAATATTATTGTAATATTTATCACCTCTGGTGATAACTTTGTAATTGTACTCATATGTTGGAATGTATAATGCACCACTTGCTTCCGTACTCTGATTCTTGCCTGTACTGATGCTTAGCGTATATACGTGAGGGTATTTCTGACCTACGTATATACGTCGCAGTAACGTCTCCGTACCCGCCGGATCGGGGCGTTACTGTTAATCTCCTGTGCATTATCATAACAAAACCAGTGCCCTTGAATTTTAGACTAGCAAATTGGGCCATTTTGTTGTCCCAATACGACATGACTTTTGTCCCCCAAAAGGCGTCAAAGGACAAGCTTTCTTTCTGGCAACCATCTAGTTTAAAAAACGTTGAAATTACACACAGACATCCCGGACGAGGTAATCAAGCAATATGACTTCAGAAGTTGATGTATTGCAGATGTTCTTTGATGGTGCATCAAGAACAGGCCATACATGCAAGATCATCGCCAGATTGGGTGTCGTATTCGTCTGGCCCGAGAATCACGTTTTTCTTCATGCATTTTCATTAACAGTACCCTGCTCTAATAATAGCTGAGTATAATGCTTTGCTCATTGGCTTCCAACTGACTCAACAAATGAGGGTACAGTACCTTGAAGCTTATAGTGACTCTAAATTGATTGTCAACCAAGTCAAAGAAGAATATGAGGTCCGCCATGAAGATCTGATACCTTACCACCATGGAGCCGTCAAATTAGCTGACTTATTTGACGGTTTTTACATTAGCCATGTGTCTCGCCTCCTGAATATGAAGGCAGATGCTTTAGCAGTACTCGCGACTACATTGGCCTTGCCAGCAGACACCGATTTTCGTCTTATGGTGGCTACTCGTCATCTCTTCTGTCTGAAGTAAGGTTTAGAGGTTAGCGAAGTTCATGGGAATTCCCGTTCATTGACTACGCTATACATGGCATACTAATTCTAACTCAACAGTAACTTGATTATTTTTAAAAGTTAAAAACGATTAGACTTTGCCTCTAGGGCATTTGTCTATTTTGTTACATTTATATTATTGTTGAAGAATGCTGGAGAAAAGGTACGTGTGCATAGCATTTAGTATAGAAAATATTTTTGTATAATTTAATTGCCTTGAGTGTTACTTATTGCTAAATATTTGGACACTTACACTAAATTGATTAAGTACATAACCACAAACAAGATAAGGTAGGAAAGTCATTGACCTTTCTTAACCCAAAAATCATCTTCTCACTCACTAACGTCCTAACTAAAACTAAGTAGATGTTGACCCTAGGGACATCTCAGGCTCAATAGGAGATTGACCTCGGGAGGAAGTTGTTAGGGTTTGACTCTGGTCAAATCAGTGTCGAAGGTTGGGTATTAAGAGACAAGATCCTCAAAAAAATAGTGGTTGGCGTAATTAAGGCTCGTTGCTCTGCACAGATACCTCCCATTGCGTTTTGTCCCTACTTGGCCGATTAACCTGTTATCAAACTGCTGTAATATACCTCTCCTAGACAGTCAATCTATTAAAATCGTCTAGGTCTAAGGTCTACCTTAACATAAACTAGATTTTTCTTACTTTTATTTGTTTATTTGCTTGTTTTAATTTGTCTTTTTGTGTGAAATGGATCATCACCAAAAATTTTTCCACACCCGACCTCTTTTTACTCGGATATCACCAATCCGACATTGCATAACTTTAACCAACCAAGTATGCCAGATTGATATTTTCTGACTCAACATATGCCCCAACCCAGAATTATAATCAAGATTGGAGCAAACATCTCCACTCTTCAACGAGTCAGTGTGGATACAACTCTCCCGAGTTATTTGGTCAACCATCTTTCCACCATATATTTTTTCTAGAACAATCAATTGAAGAAAATCCAACTTATAATCTATAAGCCTTGCATGAGTCAGAACGACAAGTTCAAAACATGATGGACTCACAATTCCTTCAAAATTTTCAAATCCACAATCTAAACTCTCTTTTTCAAGTTCAACCACAATAAGAAGAAGAACCGATTGACTTGGAAAAGAGTATAGAAGCCTTGATTCAAATCCAAAATACTTTCAATCAGGATATCAATAGGTTAAAGGCACAAATAAGTCAAGTGGCCAATACTTATAGGAATGAGGAAACTCTCCCTTACCAATCGTTGACTAATCCTGATATTTCTAATCCCATTGATCAGGCCTAAGAATCATGGTATATTGAAAATCAAGATTCAATTTCATCACAACACCTTGGACTTGATCAATTCAAAATCATTGTCAAATTGACAAGTTTTCACTTTGATTTGAAAGTGAATGTGACTCTGATCCCCAACTTTGTGAGTCAGTACTAAATTTGAATCTATGTTGACTCTAGTATCCTTACCAGATTTGGACTCAATTCCTAAGCTGACATTGATTCATATACCCATAGATCTTGAAATTAACCATCGATTTTGAATAGTTATATCCATTGATTGGAAATGAATGTGAATTTTAACTCTTTGATTTGGACCCAACCCTCGAACCAGACCCAACTCTCGAAGCTAAACTTGATTTAAGTCATATTCCCTAGTCAGTATTGATTCTCGTACCTTTCATTTTGAGCCCAAATCAACAATTTCACCTAGTCACATTCCATTGTTGGATCAAGGTATAAACCATTATGACTCTGAGATGATATTCCAAGATTGGTTATATAACTGGATGAGTATCATGATAGGATCTTGCATGATCATATTCAATTTGGGGATTGTAAAAATTTCATTAGGAAAGAGGTCATCAAAAGTGGGTTCCACAAAGCACCACATTATTTAGATTGGGCAGCAATGCTTGCCCCAATCCGACTACCACCGGAACCTTGAGGTAACATTTTTTTTCCTTTCTTTTCTTTTTTTTCATGCATATATGCATACATTCATACATTGAGGATAATGCATGAGATAAGTGTGGGAGAAGGTTCTAACATAGATTTTCTTGTAGGTTTTCTTTTATATATATATATAAAAATTTTTATTAGCTTTTAAAAAAATTTTGAAAGGGAAAACAATATTTTGACTATTTTTGTAAAAAATTGAGTTAATTTTAAGGAATAGGAGAATCAAATTAGGATTTCTTATACATGGTCAAAATAAGATTATTTATTTGATTTCTAGGTTTAGAAAGAAAAATTAGAAAATTAATTTAATCTTGTTTTTTACCTTGATGAAATATGCATACTTTATACACTTACACATTTAGGGTTCAAAAATAAAGACTCTTGTGCCTTATAAAAAATAATATATATACACACACACATATACCAAAAAAATCACCTTTCAAAAAAATATATAAAAAACCTCTGATTAAGTTGGAATTTGTGCCTCATGAAGCATAAGTATTCATGCCTAAAAGTGGTTCATACCATAAATAAAATTTTTAGTTTTGTGGTCTTATTTGCTCGAGTCCTTAATTCCTTGGGATGTTTTCTTACCCATACTGTAAAACCATCCGATTTGAGAGTTATCGATGAAGGCTCGTTACATGGGTGAATTAGAAAGCCTAATGAACTAAGGAATATAACCGCCATAAAATATAAGGCATAAGAGTTGGAGTTGAAGAATTCTTAGTCAAATATTCACGGTCACTAAGGTGCATGTGATTTAGGATAAAAGAAAGAAAGTTTTAATCCTTAGCTTGATTGATAACAAGTTTCTTAGTAGAGACTAAGCTTAGAAATGAAAAATATGGTGATCCTAAGACTTATAAATTACTTGATTTTTGTAATAATTCTTAAAATATTTTTCTCTTTCAAAATGCATTCCAAAATACTAACACTTTGTTTTTCTTTCTTTTATAAATTTTGTGAGTGTAATTCATAAAAAACTCTCACGAGACAAAACTTGTCCTCTAGGGGTAACCTAAAGGTTTAACGACTTGTTGCACGTGCTAAGCGCAACTATAATTCCGACAAAAGTGTGTTAGATTAGGTTAGCTCTATTTTTCTTTTTATTTGTTTTGTTCAAGGACAAGCAAAAGATAGTAGTGGGGGTGTGATCGTTCACTAATATTGCATTATTTTATTGTCATATTTTCACATTTATTTTTAATAACTCTGCTAATTTAACTCTTTTTTTGTTTAATATTGTGCATGCATTGTTTAATGGAGAATGAGAGAAAATGAGTCCAAAATCCCAATTAAATTCAGATTTAAATCAGTTTAAATCAAGATTAAGGATTGGAAAAATATTCAAAAGATTTAGGGGGATAAGAAAATTCTAACTGAAGATCAGAGCATATCAGAAAAGGTAATACCAAATAAAAATCAGTTAAAATCGAATTTATATGGACTGATTTGGCTAGCTTAAAGATCAACGGGGATATTGCCAAATCCGAAGCTCAAAAGGACATCCTGTTAGAAAACAGGAGTATCCAAATATAGTGATCCACGCGGCCAAAGATCTGGCCCAATGATCGGATCTTTGCCGCGGATCCGCGACCAGATGCTGGCGGCCAGTATCTGTGGTCTTATCCTCGCACTCCTCTCCCCTTTCTATTTTCACTTATAAATACTTCACAATCAGATGGCGAACGGGCACTAGAGAGCATAAAGAGCTAAGATTAGGATTCAACTCTAGTTTAACTTAGTATTTTTGTTTTTATTTATGTAATTTTCTGTTTATTTGTAAACTTAGATTAGAGAAGAGATTTATGTTAAAAGTGAGAGGATTGCATTGAGAAGTGACACCAATGCAATTTTTTCTTTCTTTTATCGTTTTTCAATTTATTCAAAAACTTATTTTTCTTCTTATTTTTACTTTACTTTTATGTTTGATTATATATCCAAGTGAATCTAGTAGCATCGTAATCGCCTTGCCTTTGCGAGTGCCACTGATAATTCATGATAATAGATTCCTCCTTTTTAATGTCGTATTATTTCATACTTGCTTTTAGAAGTCTTGATGATGTAATGTGGATGAGGACTGAATTTGATCTTATGGATTATGCGCTGATCGCCTCCGAATTAAGGTAAACCTTCACCAATGATCCAAGATATGATAATCAACATAAGAGGTAAGTATACTTTTAGATCTTTTCTTTCTTTCTTTCTTTCTTTACATTTCTCAGTTTAGAAAATAGCTTTAAAAGACCTATACCATTTCTTCTTTTCATTTCTTTTGATCTTTGACATATAACTTAACTTAGTTTCATTTTTTTTAAAAAAACTAAGAAGAAATATTTTAACTAATTTTAGTAAACTTAAAAAGAATATCAAAATATTTTCATCGCAGTCCCTCCTTGTGAATCACGACCCGCATAATCACTTGCTATAGTGGTAGTATTGAAAAACCCTAACACTATCTATCTATCATTTCTAAACTTTGTTTTTCTGCATTAAGGAACGTTGAATTGAACAGAAACCCCCCATCTGATTTTCACTGACCTGGCAGATTGGACCGGCTGCTGTTGATTGACTATCGGGATTAACAATCTTGAAACTACTATGTTTATTCTAGCGCAGGTTGCATCAACAATTGAATTTTGTTACTGAGATTTAAAATCTCTTAATTCTTGTTTACAAAATACCAACATGAGATTTTTTTTTCCTTTTCAACAGTTTATTTTCAAAAGTTGTTTAACAATTTTCATTTTCCTCAAAACACCGAGGACGTATATTAAAGTTACTAACTTCTACTCTGTATTTAACTACAAAAAATATCTGATACTCTTCAAGAGAGAATCAGTGGGGCAGTAAGAGTGTCGAACCAGACTATGATATCTGTTCCCCTTCCTATTCCGAAGATGAAAAATGACAGTACTAAGAAGTTTATCGTATGATATTTTCTTGAGTACTACTTGGTGTATAATATGATTGTGTTTAGTCGAAGCAATTAAGTATATTTATAATATACAAAGTCAAGGTTGAGAATTAACTCAACAAAAACATAAAGATTCTAAAACCCGATCAAGGCTGAGAATATGAATCAAATAAATTCAGTAAGATGTGTTCTAACTTTGGTATAATCCACTCAAACATAGCACCCTACACTCATCAACATAATATGACTATTGAAAGAAAGACCAGAACTTTAAAAGGGTTGGTCAATTCTAAACTTGTAAGTTCTGGATCACCACGTAACTTATGGGGAGAACGCCTATTAAACCACAATCAGGGTACCCCCAAGAAACTTAGTCTTATTCCATTTGAAGGCTCCCTTCCTACCATTATCTCAAAATGTGGGGATGCCTTGCAAAGATACCAATGCCACTACCTAAGAAGACTAAGTTGGGATTTAAAATGGTAGACTGTAATTTCGTGGACTATGCTTTGAATAACAGTGCCTACAGTTTTCTAGCACACAATAAAAAATATTGGATATTCATGAAAACATATTATCGAATCAAGAGATGTTATGTTCTTTGAAGACGTCTTCCCATACAAACCGAAAGAAGACAAGACTTCCAAAAAAAGAAGACACGAAACAATATTCAGGGACAAATAACCAGGTGAACTGATAGTTAATGCAAAAGTTGAATCAAGAAGGAGTAAGAGATCAAGAATCTCTAAATCTTTTGGTCATACTTGAGAATTGGTAAACTTACCACCTGATAGTAAACCAATAGGGAATATGTGAATTTTTAAAAGAAAATTAAAACCTGGTGGATACATCGATTAATACTACGAAGTATGCCTTGAGATATGTGAAGTAATTCACTTGTACTTGAAGAGTATAGTAATTCAAACTGGATTGCAGATTTTGAGAAATCAAAATCAACTAGCGAATATATCTTTACTCTTAGAGGCGCGACCATATCTTTAAAACCCTCCAAATAAACTTACAGATCTTGTCCACAATGGAATTAGAATTTGTTGCCTTAGATAAGGCTGGAGAAAAAGCAGAGTGACTTCGATAATTTTGGAGAATATACCTTTATGGTCTAAGCCTGTGCCCACCATATGCATTCACTGCGATAATCAAGCAGCGATTTTTAGGGCATAAATTTTATATGTACGGTAAGTTTAGACACATTCGTCGAAAATATAATACTTTTAGACAGTTGCTTTCAAATGGTGTTATCTCAATTGACTTTGTGGTGTCAAAAGATAATTTAGCGAATCTGTTCACTAAAAGTTTTAGTAGAAAGCGTATAAACTGCACATCGACGAGAATAATGCTAAAAAACTTACCATACCGAATCAGTTTAATGGATACCTTACTTAGCGACTGAAGATCCCATAGACAAAGTTCAAGAGGAAAACTAGTTATGATTGACTCTGCGATAAATACTAAGGGTTTGACTCCGCGATAAGCACTTAGGAGTTTGAATCATTCCCATTCTTATGGTGCACCAAATTGCTTTCTACAATTGAGTTTAGGATAAGCTTAATACTTTTAATAATGCCAACATTTTGTTATCAAAATAAGTGGATAAACTAGACTTAATAGGATGATCACTTATTTGAGTGTAGAGCTGGGGATGGCTCTTTGGGAGTCTCTATGGAGGCTGTGATTTTCTAAATACACTCTCTAATATCAAGAATATTCAGGGCCAAAATCGACACAACTGAGAATCAAAGTTGATTTTGAAAAGTTATTGCATGATGCATGTTGACTTGGCTTACTCAAACAGCTGACAGTTTAAGATATAGTTCACTAATTGGTCAGTAAGTCCAATAAGATTTTCGCTTTGGAAGGTTTAAAACCTAGTTCACTTATCCTAATGAAGTTTCTTTCCTAAAATGCCTTTCACTATAAAGTCAGTCTCATATTATGTATAATTTCTTGAATCTTCATTCATTATGGGAGATTGTTAAAACTTAAATTAATTAAGTGAGTTTTTAGAGAAACTTGAGCTGAATTTTTGGCAGGATCGTTACTCGAACACAAGGAAGATGGTTAGAATGTGTTCTTCTTTCATTGGGGATGAACGTGATATATTCACATATTCAATTCCATTTCCAAATGAATGAGATATTTAAGTTAGAAGTTGGTCTAATGCAATAGCCAAATGGGACAAAATGAGTTAAAATTCTTTAGTTTCACATTGAAAGTGATATAAAAAGTTGAGTGGTTTATATATAAAAAGTTTGGAGTTTAGGGCGTGTCCTCAGGGTACTTAGAGTTTTTCGCGTGCGTTTGGGGGGAAGCCATGCCCACACGCACCGCCGTCGTACCTCGCCCCGCCTCGTCCCAGCCCGGTGCCAGTGTCGGTGCCGATGCGCGGGTGTGGGCTTGCCCTAAACTCGCTTCGGGTTTTGGTACGAGCGGGTCTGGTGCAGGTGCGAGGTCGAACTCGGGTATGGGCCTAGTTTTTGGGCCAACTCAAAACCATTCTCTTATGAATAGGTGCAAACTGTTACCGCTGAACGGGTGCAACCATTACAGACGAATGGGTGCAACCCGTTACAGATGAATGGGTGCAGCTTGTTGTCAATCAAAGGGCTGCCAACCAGTTGCGGGCGAACGGTGTTCCCTTTCTCACCGAATAGGTGCATCTCATTCCAAACAGTTGCTCCTTCAAATTCTCATATATACTCCAGGATTCCACCACAAAAAAGATGAATAACTCAAACAAGTGAGAATTTCAAAACTCAATCAACTATAATGAACCTGTTCAGATTTCAGAATTGTGTCTGAAATCCGATTTTTGCTTCGTGTTCTTTTTTCCTATTTTCAGTCAAGTGGAAGGTACGAGTGTGCTTTGGATTGACTGTACATGATTTTGTAAAGTGCTGCGCAGAACACGTGAATGAGTATTGTATCTTGGGTGATCAACATCCATTATCCCATACGCACCGTAGCGGGGGACGCAATTATCTTAAGGAGATTCGCTTTACACGTACATTACTCTAAAATCTGGTTTTATTTCTGTTACTCTATTCGGTTATACTAACACTCAGTGATTGCAGGAGTTATTGAATTCTAATATATTTTCTGTCTATTTGAACTATCATTATTATTGCAGGGATTATGCTAAATAAAATATTCATGTTGAAATATTATTTTAATAAATATTATTGCTAGAAAAATTATCGTTGAATTATTTATCTTGCTGATTTATTACTAATACGAGCTAATTATATACCAGTCTGATTGATATCTAAGGAAGGAATTTTATAGGCAGTTCTATAATTAAGGAATGTTCAATTGTACGAAAAACCTCCCACCTGATTTTCACCGACTGACCGATTGGACCGGTTTCTATTGATTGATTATCGAGATTAACAACTTATATCAATCAATTTTTTTCTATTTTTTTAAATTACATTGATGTTTCATTTTTATAATACTTATTTTTCATTAATTTCACTGAATTAGTTTGAATCTTTTGTTTTTTTTTTTATTTTGATGTATACATAACCAAGAAGCGTGCGTGCCCTCACGCGCGCACACTTAGACACATGTGCTTCCTATGTTTAGGAGTACTCATATGCCTCATTATCATATATTTTACCTCATTTTCATGTCTAATCATGATAACTCTGACTAAAAACCTCCATAATGGAGGAAAAACTTCTTATCATAGGAAAGACTCTCAATGGAATGAATTATTTGAATTCTCGTAGATACTACTGCTGCATAAGTAAATCACAATTACCTCCACAAGCCACTAAACAGTTTCATGTGTCATAGATATCAGTCGCTGCATAATGAATACTAAATAGGGTTAATTGCAGATACACCCCATGTTGTATAGACACTGGAGTAAATATACCCCTCAACTCTTTTATTCACAGCCATGTCACGTGCTTTCATATATTTTTTTTAATTCAAATTGAGTTAATTTCATACGAGGAGAGGGAAGCAATTAATATAAAAGAGTAATACTGCTAAAGGGTAGTTAGGGAATTAAAAATAATATGAAATTAACCCAACTTGAATAAAAAAAATAATATGAAATCAGGAGGTCTGTCTACTAATAAAAGAGTTGAGAGAGTATCTGCTCCAGTATTTATAGTATATGGGGTGTATCTGCAATTAACCATACTAAATAATGAGTCTTGTGTATTTTTTGTTGAAAATCCCTTTCCTTTGCACTTGTGGAGATTGTAACCAATGACCTCTCCTTCACAGTGAGTTTGTATTACTACATGAACTAAGCTCAGTTGGGTTTTCCTTGACTCAAGTACATCGATCTTCATGCCTATCACCTCTAATTTAATTAGTGATACCTTGAGGTTCAATGTGAATTTGATTTTCATAGATAGTTTATGATATATTAGAAGAATCCATAGTTCAAAGTAGAAACAATATTAACATGAAGAAAGCACATCGATTTTTATATGGTTGGCTCATGCTTGTATCTATTTTAGAACTCACATAAATAAAATATAAAAGAACTCAAGTTGGATTTGAACTCAATCTTGACTTGAGTCAAGTCCAACGATAATGGAACCATAAGATTTTTTTTTCCCTAAACAAAGAACATCTTTTGCTTAGATAACAAAAGGAGAGATTGTGGCACAGAGGGTTTCCATGTGCAATGGGGCAGTGGGTGGGTGCATACGAACAATTAGACATGCTGCGATGGTGTAAAAAACTTCATTAGTGCCTTGGATTTATGAAGGATGGTCTTTGCAAGAGGAGAAAAAGAATTTAAGGTCAAAAAATAACATGTCCGAGGTGTTGACACTTGAAAAAGATAGAACTCCTGCATTTATCTTCAACCTATCTAAACGATGTCTAACTTATCGACATTTACAAAAGATAAGAAAAAGACAAGCTGACGACCAGGAATAAGATAATGACTCAGATTTTACTGATCTAGTGAAGCAGATAGTAAGCCAAAGTTGTCCTTGAAGAAACCTAAATAGGTTTAAAATGCTGAGTTAGCTCAATACGCAGCCCCAAGGGGTTAGCCTCGTCTTAGAGGCTAAGCTTGTCTAGCTTTGCTATGAAGCTCCACAGAGAGCTAATTTACAGCTTCGCCCAGCTCTGCTAAGAGCTTCACTCGAAAATTCCTATTTAGCCCCGCCAGAGGCTGATCTAGGAGCTTCGCGCCAGTCGAGTCATAGCTCCGCTATGAGCTGAGTCTCAGTTTCGCACGAGACTCTGAAAGTAACTTCGCCTGAAGCTATGAGCTAAGTCTTAGCTTCGCGTGATCTAGCTTCGCATAGTCTAGCTCCGCAGTGGGCTTTGCCAGGTCATCAAATTGATCGTTTCAAAATCCCACGAGGGATTAATGGGTGAACCCAACTAATTTAGTGGGATTAACGTTACTTTAAGTGGGCGGCTACACCCGCCCACTTCGTCCCACGTTAAGTGGAGATAATTCAGCCATAATGGCATGAGGACGTTCGCACGAACCCTCTAGCTTTGCCAAAAGCTCGAAGAAAGCTTCGCGGTAAGGTCATTTGCGAGCCTCGAGCGAAGCTAATGGCGGATTCAGCCTTGCTGAATTCAAGGGGACGGTTACACCCCACATCCTGAAAAAACCTTCAGGCCCGGGACTTAACATCCCTTTTCACTTTGATATACTGGCCTAACTGTCCAATATCCCCGCCCGTACCACCATACACGAGCTGCTTCGCCTCTCGAAAGAGATAAGAGAAGCACTCAGGGATGCACTGGCTAATTCAAAATTATTTCTGACACATATGCCAGAGACCTCTAAGGACGACACTCAGCCCTCGTGTTTTGAATGTCATCATGTATAGCTGAAAGTACCCGCTATTACTTTCATAACTGAGGACATGCTCCTCAAGGATAACAAGCACGATCGACTTTTGTACTATATTGGATACATCGGTTCGACATGTATTGAAAGGGTACAAGTTGATCCAGGGTCTGCACTCAGTATCATCCCCAAAAGGCTCCTCTACTTCATTGGCATACCACTGTATCGGTTGTCTTAACCACTATGACGATAAACGATTTTAAAGCAGGGAGTAGTCACCCACTTGGAAAGATTCAACTCCATTGCTGAATCAGGAACCTGAAATCAGAAGTGACGTGTTACGTCATTGACGCTGACATGTCATACAACATGTTGCTAGGACGACCTTGGATCCACGCTAACTGGATTGTTCCCTCTATTCTGCACCAGTGCTTCAAATATGTTGAAGATGATGTAACGGTATGAACGGTGTTTGCTGAGAAACAACCATTCAAAGGGGTGAAAAACTACTTTACTGATGCTCTCTTATATCAGGAAATCAGTGAAACATCAAAGGAACCATTGCCTGACAACGATGACAGTGGCAATAAGGCAGACTCAGAGTCTGAAGGAGACATGCCAGCTACTTTGGTCGGTGAACCAATTATAGAATAATCCTTAATGTAATAATCCCTCTGAGGATGATGATTAATGGATGATTAATGACAATATTCCTTTTGATTATCCTGCGAGTGTCGAATTGTTTGAATCTGTCGCAAATAGCGCTCTACACATGCCCTTGCATAAACCAAGCACGTCAGGTACATCTGTGGAATGTATAGAAGGATCTGTCTTCATGATCCCTCTATCCAAAGGAGTCAATCACCAATAATATTCGGTGAAGCCCAACCACGAAGGTCTACGATCACAGATTCGAGTTCAGACTCAGAGCCCCCGCAATTTTTTCATTATGCACGATCAACACAACATATGATGAGAAAAATGGGATACAACCTGCAACGTGGGAATGGCCTGAATTTCAGAAAAGGTCAACGTGATTTTCTACGTAATTTTATGCCAAAAGAAAACCGACAAATTACTATGATAAAACACGCACGGGGTTGGGATATATTACACCTCCACCTTCTACACCAGTTCGATCTAAAGACAACAAACCGATCTCGTCACGCTTTGCCTCTTCCTCTGAGTGGGAGTCAGATGTCAGTGTGGGAACGATGTTCGAGAATCTCTCCATTAATATGACTTCAAGAAGCCAATTGGAGCCTGCAAAAGCTATTGATGTTGAACCATGGGCTCAACAACTGGATTTCCAGTGGGAAAAACGATTCGAACAACGCGAACTACCTACTAAAGACAAAGTGATCCAGATTAATTTGGGTAGTCAAGATCACCCTAAACCCATCTTTATAAGTGAAAGCTTATCACTTACAGAGAAAGAAGAATTGATAGTACTCATAAGAGAGTATATTGATGTCTTTGCATGGAACTATGAAGATATGCCCGGACTTGATCCACAAGTAGCCATGCATCGTCTGAATATCAAGCCTGACACCAAGCCAGTCAAGCAACAAGAACGGCGATTTCACCCGAACATTATGGAAGCTATTGAGGTCGAAGTTTATAAACTCATCGCGTGTGGTTTCATACGGGAGGAACATCATCCAGATTGGGTTGCTAACATTGTTCCTATTCTTAGAAGAATGAAAAATTTTGGATCTGTATTGACTACCGCGATCTTAATACAACCCGTCCTAAAGACGAATTCCCATTGCCCATCACCGATGTCATGATTGATAATGCCTGCGGATTCGAAAGAATGTCCTTCATGGACAGCTTTTCAAGGTATAACCAAATTAAGATGTATCCAGAGGATGAGAAACATACTTCATTCCGGACACCGTTGGGGCTATATTACTATATCGTGATGCCTTTTGGATTAAAGAACACGGGACAACTTATCAGCGTGCAATAAGTACAATTTTTCGCGACCACCTCTGAAAGACAGTAGAATGTTATGTCGACGATATTACTGTCAAAACTCGCGATAAGAATGACCATCTTCGTGACTTGAGAACAATGTTCGATATAATGCGGGCTCATCAGCTGAAAATGAATCCAACAAAATCCTTTTTGGGGGTTTTGAGTGGTAAGTTCCTGAGATTCATTGTTATATCAAAAGAAATTCATCTTGACCCAGACTAGGTCAAAGCCATTCAGAGCATGCATCCACCTAAGAATCAGAAAGAACTTAGGGCCTGCAAGGCAGACTGGCTTACATCAGAAGGTTCATCGCAAATCTCTCAGGCCGTTGTCGACCGTTCACCCGGCTCATGAAAAAGGGGGTTTCTTTTGTATGGGATCAAACTTGTCAAGAAGCTTACGAGGATATCAAAAGATACCTCACTAAACCTCCAGTCTTGGTGGCTCCCGCATCAGGAAAACCTTTCCTACTTTATGTGAAAGCTATGGACCATTCTCTCATTGCTCTGCTCACTCAAAAGGACGATGACGGTCATGAACAGGCTATATATTATTTGAGCAGGACTTTGATGGGGGTTGAATCTCACTATAACCCTATTGAGAAGGAATGCTTAGCTCTCGTCTTTGCTATCAAAAGACGCGGCATTACTTGGTTGGCCAAACCATACATGTTATTTCCAGAGATAATCCTTTGTGTCTCCTCATGACAAAACCAGGATCATTGAATTCTAGATTAGTTAAGTAGGCCCTCCTCAGAAGGCGGTTAAAGACCAGGTGCTTGCAGATTTTCTGGCTGCTCACCCGGTTCCGGAAAGCTCAAAACTTCATGAAGATATTCCAGATGAGGTTTTCGAATCTAATATAACTTCAGAGGATGAAGTATGACAGATGTTCTTTGATGGAGCATCAAGAATATGCCCTAAAGGTAAGATCATTACTGGTGTGGGGGTTGTATTTATCTTACCACAAAACCATGTCCTTCCTAGGGCATTTTTATTGATGGAACCATGTTCCAATAATGTGGCGGAATATAACGCTCTATTGGCCTTCAGCTTGCCCATGAAATAGGGGTACGCTACCGTGAAGCTTATGGTGATTCAAAACTGATCATTAAACAGGTTAAAGGTGAATATGAGGTCCGCCACGGAGATTTAGTACCTTATTATCATGCAGTCATCAAAATGGCTAATTCATTTGATGGCTTTTACATCGGTCATGTGTCCCAATCCTAAAATACTAGGGCCGATGCACTGGCTGCACTAGCAGCAATGTTAGCCTTACCAATCAACACAACGTATCATCTTACAGTGGCTACTCGACACCTTGTTTATCCTAAACATGTATTGAAAACCAAGGAGGTTCATATCGTCTCGACAGATTTTGAACTAAGAGACTGGCGATTTTCCCTCATTGACTATGCTTTGCATGATATATTGCCGGATGACCCTAAAGAAGTGACATCTATCAGACGAAGGTCTCTCCGTTTCTACTATGATCCAATATTAAAGACACTCTACCGTCGCTCATATGATAGTATCCTCCTCCGTTGCCTTTCTAATTCAGAAGCACAAGAAGTGTTTAAAGGGGCGCACGATGGCATATGCGGAGCTCATCAGCTAGGTCCAAAACTCAAGGATTGATTGCACATACTTGGATATTATTGGCCAACCATGATAGCCGATGCCATAAAATATGCAAGAAGGTGTAAAGCTTGCCAACTCCATGCAGACTTTATACATCAGCCTCCAGAGTTGCTCCATTCAACTGTTGCTTCATGGCCATTTGAAGCATGGGGAATCGATGTCATAGGCCCTATCAGCCCCTCTTCAACAAAAGTCATCAGTTTATCTTAGCAATAACTGATTACTTTTCGAAGTAGGCAGAGGTTATACCACTTGTGGAATCAAAACTTCTAACGTGGTTAATTTTATCAAACATCTGTCATCCATTGATTTGGTGTCCATAGGCGGATTATCCATGATAATGGTCCCCAATTTATAAGCCAGATATTCTATCAATTCTGTGATAAGTACCGGATTCAGAATGTACCATCAACCGCTTATACCCGACTGCAATGGCTTGGTAAAAGCATTCAATAAGACAATTATCAAGCTACTCAAAAAATTCATTTTCATCAAATAAGCGAGACTGGAATGAGAAGCTTGGTGAATGTCTTTGGGCCTTCTGAACCACAGTTCGGACCTCAACATGCAATACACATTTTTCTCTGGTATACGGGTGCGAAGCAGTCATACCGTTAGAAATTCAGATGCCGTCATTACGAGTCGCTTTAATCACCAAAATGACAAAGGAGGACAATGATCGATTACATCTTCAAGAGCTCGAAACCCTAGATGAGAAGTGATTACAAGCTTAACAACATATTGAGTTGTATCAAGCGCGAATCTCGAAGGCTTTCAATAAGAAGGTTAAGCAAAGGGTTTTCCAGAAAGGAGATTTGGTTTTAACCGTCAGACGACCAATGATCATGACACACAAAATTAAAGGTAAATTTCAGCCCAAATGGGAAGGACCATTCGTGATAAAGACAGTCTATTCTAATGGAGCATATTGCCTTATGACCCTAGATGGTGACATGCTCATGATGCCGATCAACAGTAGGTTCTTAAAGAAGTATTATCCTTAATAGGATTCTTCTTATGATTATCTCTAATCAAGACCTTCTGATCCAAGATATTTCGAAAGAGCGCTCCTCTCTTTCTCTAACAAGATCATATTGCCATAAACTAGTGTTGAGTCGATCGAACACCAGTTGCATTAAAGAAGAATCAAGGTTATAAACTTCGGTTTTAGCCTTACCACTCTTCTCCAATACATGGTCAATAAGTGTCGAGCCGATCGAACACTGACGATAGTGAAAGAGAAACAAGGTGTCAAATTATTTTAACCTTGTCACTCTTCTCTAGTATATAAACATGTACCTATCTTCAACTTAGAAGAATATGTCATATTTTGAAATCAAGCATGCCTAAGCAATGTTTCAGGCAGATGGTTTATTTAGCCTGATTTTGCTATATACAGTGGTGGCATATCTCTCTGCTCCTGTTCGATCGATCGAAGCTCGACCCAACGACAAAAGGTCCGACCACACAAATGAGTTTATCTGTTGACTTATCAAGCCAAACTCATTGAAGAAGGTTCATGATGCATTCTCTTGCAGAACCTTTCCATTGTTTCCACTTTCATATCAAGAACATGGTGACCGATCGAATGAAAGATCAAATGAGTTTATCTGATGACTTATCAAGCCAAACTCATTGAAGAAGGTTCATGACGCATTCTCTTGTAGAATCTTTCCACTATTTCCAGGTTCATATCGAAAACATGGTGACCGATCGAATGAAAGATCAAGGGAGTTTAGCTGATAACTTGTCAAGCTGAACTCATTGAAGAAGGTTCGTGACACATCCCTCTGTAGAATTAACAAGATCAGATTAACAGAGAGTCCACGAGAGTCCATAATCTTCAGATCAAGATCTCGCGGATTTCGTGTCTATTCCTTTAATCTCCAATCCACCTACAGAGTGAACACCCAAGGGAAACATCACATTACTCAAAGTAACAATCCAACGCCTCTAACGACTAAGGATAGAGGAAAATGTTGGCTTTTAAGCCCAACATAAGTCCTTGACAACTCATCATACTGAGGGGATAGCATGGCTAGCCCAACTCAAACGGTAGTTGGTAAAGGCATATCAAATCCGTTGACAGCTGAGAATTTGCTAAAAATCATAAGGGACCTGTTCCATTTGATTCTTCTCCAAAATCACTTATCAATTCCCGTTCATGGAATAGTAAGACCACACAAGAAGGTATTCATTTCCCTGACGAAATAATGAGTCAAACCTATCATGTTAACATTAAACCTCTGATAGTAAGTCTCTAATCTAATCCCCGGCGAATAAAATCAACATCCCCAATAAGAATGACAAGGTTCACTCAAAATTACTGTTATGTTCAAACACCTCTAACAGTAACGTTAACATTACACGTCTGACAGGCTGCTTTACAAATCTCATTTTAAATCCCCATGGAGTTCTCTAACATATAATCTTTTATGAGATTTATATTTCTTAGTTCCCCAGCGAGTCTCTATTAGACTCTTTTCAAAGTCTATTATTTTCCTCTCAGTCCCCAATAGACTTTCTTGGTTGTCACGTTAACAATAACCTCTGACAATTTCTTCCAAAAATATCCAAAGGAGATATCAATTTTCACAGAATTTATGATCAAACCTTATTTCCCTGATGGGATTATGTCCTTTTACCGTTATGTCCAGCTTGTCACCTCTGAACAGTAGAAATCCGCAACTTGGTGGTATCTCAATCGGTTATGTCCATATTACCTCTGAACTGACAGATAATCAAGTCTCATCTTCCAGTCCAGTAAGAACTATCCCTCTGCCGTTATATCTAGTTCGCCACCTCTGAACGGCAAGATTCTGAGTCTAGCAACTCCTAATCAGTTTATGTCCATATTACCTCTGAACTGACGGATACCTAGATTTATCTCTCTTATGGTACTTCAACTGTCATGTTCAGATCACCACCTCTAACAGATGAGTCCATAATTTTGTTCTCCCTCCCTTTACCAAGGACGGGAGTTCTTGCTGTCATGTTAACATTAAACCTCTGAACTGCAGATTGCGAATTGTGAGCCTGATATCTCTTAATCCGTTATGTCCATATTACCTCTGAACCGACGGGTGACCAGATTCAATTCACTCTTGCAGTCCCTAATAGGCTAGCTGCCAAGTTAATACGACTACCTCTAGTAGCGGATCCAAAGTTTAGTGTGCCTTAGTCTATCGTGTCCAGTTTATCACCTCTGAATAGACGGGTCCCTAAGATCGGATTCATCTCCATTTTGTTATCATGTCCAGGTTATCACCTCTGAATGGCAAAACTTTTCAGTTTGGTTTGTCACTTAATTGGCAAATCCTAGGCTTCATTTGTCTTAGTTCAAGTAGGAACTATCTTAGATTGTGTCTAAATTATCATAACCTATTCATAAATCCGATGATCTTTAATCTGTTATGTTAATATTAAACCTCTGAACAGTAAAGATCGTCAAGCTCACTCTTTTCTATTCTCATCTCAACATGATTTGAGTTGAGTCATTTCTCAGATTTATAACAAATTCTATCGGTTCATTACCTTTGACTGGATTAGTTATACCATTATTTCCTTTCTTTTTGAGGATTGTAGTACAACTTGAAAGTGACAATTGCTTTTGTTTAAAGACAAAGGAAGTTGGAAATACAACAGAGGAGTCAAATAACATTACTTTTTATTGATTCAAAAGGAAGATACATTAGTACATTAAGATTGTCTTTCATACAACAGAATCATTGCTCCAAAAACAAACAAGTCATCCTATCTACTTTCAAGATGTACAACAAGATCATTATTCCAAAGGCAAACAAGTTGTCCTATCTACTTTCAGGGTGATAAGCCATCTCAACTGGACACGAAAGGTCTTCCTCCTGCACAAGGCTGTAATCCTTCGCTTAATAGCAGATTTTGCCATCAAGATGCTGGATCTTCTTTGATAAAAATTGGCGAGGGATTGGTTGCCACCAGAAAGCTAGATCTTCCTTAAACAAAATTGGCAAAGGAAGGATTCGAGACCTTACTGGTGATTCCCCCCTTTCCGAAGTGGATCATCTCGGATAAGCGACTACCAGCCCCTTTCCGAAGTGGATCATCTCAGATAAGCGACTGACAGCCTCTTCTTGGAACACACATCAGCTGCTCCAGTATGCTCCTCCTGCTTATGATCAAAGCTTCAACTTGAAAATCAAGGAGCAAGTTTTGGTTCTCTTTCATCAAGATGAAAGAATGAAGAGCACAGTACACTGCAATGCAAACAGGAAACAAGTTAGCATAAAATATAAAAGAAAAAAGGGGGAAAGGGATGAAAAGCTAAGTCAAAGCTTTATTCTTTGGACGGAACAATCCAGATTCGACCCTGTTATGTACTGAAGATGGATTCCAGTTAAGCAAAGGATAGTCTTGCTTGCAGTGTAACATTAGACCAGCTTAGCATAAGCCAAGTCTCAGCTCCGCCCAAGGCAGTTAGGCTGGAGAAGCCTAAAAAAGGACCAAGTGCAAGCCTCGCCTATATGGCTAGGCCTGACTGGCCCAGAAGAGCGCAGTCTTGACCCTACCTATATGGAAAGACTGGCTCAACCTTAAAGAGGCCAAGTCCTAAACCTCGCCTATATGGCAGATTTAACAGATCAAGGTAGGAACTCTGCGTGGAAAGATCTTTTGCCTGATCAGGCAGGAATGCTAACTTTGCCAGGAAGCTTGAAAATAGGGTTAAAACCCTTCTCTGAAAGTCAGCAAATGTGAAGATCAAGGGGACTAATCCTAATATAGCTGGTAAAGCTAAGAAAATTAAGGGAGATAAACTCCCTAAAAGTTATTGGATGGTCGAGGCTCACCAATTCTTGACTGGGAAATAACCAAAGTGAGAGTCCCCACTACTTCAAGGACCTCAGTCTCCTTGCTTGAGCAATGGGGAGGGGTCTTAAACAAACCTCCTAAAAGGAGAGAAGGATGTTTCTCTAAGAAGGACTATAAGAGTCCTATTTATAGGCCTCGTGGCCTGACTACGCCGCTACCACTTCAAGCTTGGCAATGCGGCGAAGTTAAAGCATTCAAATGCTTGACCTTGAGAAAGCGAATAATCTCCCTCGGAAATATACACGAAGTTATTTGAACTTCGGAAAAGGGAAGAATCTCCCTCGTAAATGCAAGGAAAGTTATTCAAACCTTTGAAAAGGGAGAAATTCCTCTCGTAACTCACAAAAGCGGTTGGCCTCGGGAACGGAACGTCGCTCCATCACAGCGAGCGCGAGGCTAATGCTCATGTTCCATCCTACTTTGAAGCCAAGCTACTTCAGGAAGCCCAAAAGCGAAACTACCCAGAAGCGCGAGCTACACAGAAGCGGATTGTTACAATTTCTCGACGAACCCGAAAGCAAGGCTAAAGGCGAAGTTGAACTCAACTACCTAGGCGACTTTCACATTCACATACTATCAATTAAAGCAGTTCAAAGTATTTTGAAATCTGAACCATTCTGTTGCAGATTCACGAAAACTTTGAAAGGGGTCTTGTTGACACTCGAAAAAGACAGAACTCCTGTATTTATCTTCAATCGGTCTGAACGATGTCTAACTTATCGATATTTATAAAAGATAAGCAAAAGACAAGCTGACGACTAGGGATAAGACAATGACTTAGATTTTACTGATCCAGTGAAGCAGACAGTAAGTCAAAGTTGTCCTTCAAGAAACCTAAACAGGTTTAAAATGCTGAGTTAGCTCAATACGTAGTCCCAAGGGTTTAGCCTCGCCTGAGAGGCTAAGCTTATCTAGCTTCGCTATGAAGCTCCACAGGGAGCTAATTTACAGTTTTGCCGTCGTATTAGGAGGCAGTTCGATCATCTGATCGATTGCATCGTCAAAGGGATAAATGATAGCGCACTGATCAGATTCCTACCGACACATTTCTCCAGAAAAAAATCTCAGAGGAGATCTACCTGTAATTTTCTTTCTTTAAAGAATAACTTGTACTTTCGCTCCTCGACTTCTTTTTTTGTAAGTTTTCCCTTTATTCAATATATCAATGAAAAACATGAGGAAGTATTTCAAGATCTTGCCATAGAGCTTCCAGGCTAATCTAGACAGTGGCGGAGCTAGGATTTTAAAGACGGGGGCACAAAATAATGGATCGGGTGTATCGTTGGCCGCCGACATCCATTAAAGGAACTAAAGCATTTCTTTCAGGCGAAGCCAGCGCACAAATTAAAGGCTGAGAGCACTTTTTGGGTGGGGGGGCTACCTTAACTCTGGCATTGAACCCAAATGAGGACCTTCTCAGACAACAAATATTTGGTGACCTCCTTCTGGAGGGCGAGACTCCAAAAGCCGAGTATGCTTTACCTCTTCCTTCGTTAGTTGAGAGAACAAGGTGAAAAAGAGGCTGAGAATTCTTCGTTTGGTTAGTGCAATAGAAAAATTCTTAAGGAATCAATCCACGCGCCATAATAATTGAGAGAGAGATAGCTAAATCGAAATTACAGCAAGCACAAGCATGCAAAACTTGCGTGGAGACCCGAAAAGGGAAAAACCACGAAGAGAGAGGAGAATTCCACTATAACAATGGTAATTATAAGTGGGCTTCTCTAGTGCAGACTAGGGTTTCTGGATTTCAATTGTGATCCTCTTCCTCATTGGGAGAGATCTGTTATATATACAAGTTATGTCAAACAGATAAAGTTAGGGAGTCCTGCACAGTCTGAATACTTAAAATCCTCATCTTGATGAAGGTTGAACTGAACATCCCGATTTGAATCGAGAAAGGGGAGAGTTTAACTCTATCCGGTGGTATGCCTTGCTGTAGATAAGGATGAATTGCTCCCGAGGGGTAACTGACCCATTTGAATGAGGATTGGGCTTTAGAGATGGAGATCCCTGTAACCGGATTTACCTCCTCTTTTAATTATCCGACCTGCTTGGAGTTCCAACTAGATGAAGACTTTGGATTAGGTGTTTTGGAGGTCGCCCCGCGGCGCGCTTCTCTTGAGGCCGGATAGACACATGTCACAATCTTAAGCAGGTGAGAAGGTGACTATTACAGATGCTCCCTCTCCTCCCTTCTCTTTGGAGGAGGTCGGGACTCTCCCACGGGGTTATAAGTTCTCGGGGACTTTGAAGGAGAGGGGAGCAGAAAGTTATGTAAAGCCTGAGGTTGACTTGAGTCAATTTGCTGTCGCTTCGTTCTTATCTTGTTATTGTAATATCCCTATTTTGCGATATTGTATTTTTATTTTCTATTTATTTATTAATTTTGTTATAATTTTATTTTTAATAACTCGATTAATGACTTAATTTTTTTCTATTAAATACACATATTATTTGGACTATTAAATAATTATTTGGCTTTATATTTATTGTTATTATTCATTAACATTTCTACTACTAATTATTATTATTTTTATTAATTAATATTATTAGTAGTCATTATTATTATTTATTATTAATATTGTTATTATTATTTTAATTAAAGTTATTATCCTGTACAATTATTACTACTACTGTTATTGATAACACCATCACTAATACTATTTTTATGTGTTACTATTAGTTACCCTTATTAATATTGTTAATTTTATTATTAAGATTTATTGTTATTATTAACATTGTGTTAGCATTGTTATTATTCTTCTTCTTTCATTTTCTCCATCATCCATTTTCCATTCCTAAACCCATTTCCTTGATCCTAAATCCATTAATCCTATAACCCAATCTACCGTTTAGATAATCTTATCTTATCTCCTAATCAAATCCTAACACCAAATCTTTAATCCTAACAACTAAATCCTAATCTTACCTAATTAAATACTAATCTAAATCTAATCCTCTCATTACTTTTCCTCCTCCATCAATTTAACAGTCGCCTACATCAAACACCCCACAACTCCCATCCCTCACCCAAGCCTCCCCTCTTGCACCCAGGTCGCGCACAGCCCTTTGCGCGCACTCCACTAGGTCGTGATGATCTCGGAGCACTGCCGTGCGCGCCATGGTGCAGCCCATCTCCCTGTTGATGGCCGCCACCCCCGTGGTCGTGGCTCTCTTTCTCTATTTCTATCTCTCCATGGCCGACAATCCATAGCTATGTCCAGGCTGTCGTGCGCTCTCCCCCTTCCGTGAGCAACCCCGGATCCCTCCTTCTCTCCATTGACCTCCGCCAGTGTGGGAGCCACCCCAAGATCCGGCCGCGCCTTCCATTGTCGAACCCACATGCTGCCACCACGAGCGCATGGGTTCTCCACTTCATCACGACCTAACAACTGCCCACGGGCAACAATCAATAGGCCACACCCAAACCAAGCCCTATTTTCCATTGAAAATTTGCTCGTAGGAAAACTTAAAAGAAAGATCGAGGAGCAAAATTACAAGTAATAGAAATTAAAATTATAAGTAGATCTCCTCTAAGATTTCTGGGAAAATGTGCCGCAGGAATCTCATCAGCGCGCGATCACTTTATCCCTTTGACGATGCAATCAATCAGGTGATCGAACTGCCTTCTAATAGGACTCCCTTCTTGCTTGGTTCAGGGAATCGGAGAACAGAAGATCAATAGAGCCCTTTTGCTAGGAATTCTGCTCTTTTGAGTCAATCTTTCCTCTCTGTTCGTGCGTCCTCTCTCTTTTTTTTTCTTTTCCTCCGTCTGCATCTCCCCTAATCAGCAAGGGGCCTATTTATAGCCAATGTGGGGTGTAACGTCCCCTTGAATTTAGGGGGCTGAATCAGCCATCAGCTTCGCGCGAGGCTCGCAAATGACCTTACCGCGAAGCTCTTTGCAAGCTTCTAGCAAAGCTAGAGGGCTTGTGCAAACGTCTCCTATCGGTATGGCTGAATCGTCTCCACTTAATATGGGACGAAGTGGGCAGGTGTAACCACCCACTTAAAGTAGCGTTAATCCCACTAAATTAGTGGGGCTCACCCATTAATCCCTCGTGAGACTTTGAAACGGTCAATTTGATGACCTGAAAAGCCCATTGCAGAGCTAGATCATGCGGACCTAGATCATGCGAAGCTGGATCCTACGGAACTAGCTTAGGCGAAGCTAGATTATGCGAAGCTAGCTCATGCGAAGCTAACACTTAGCTCATAGTTTTAGGCGAAGTTACCTTCAGAGCCTCGTGCCAAGCTGAGACTCAGCTCATAGCAGAGCTATGACTAAGCTAGGGTATAAGGCTTCTGGCACGAAGCTCCTAAAGCAGCCCTTGGCGGGATTAAATGGAAAGCTTCAGGCGAAGCTAATAGTTAGCCTCAAAGTGAGGCTACCAACCAAGCTCAGGCGAAACTGTTAGTTTCATGCGGAGTTATGAAGCTTATATTGGGATTATACCAGGGTAAGTATAGCGTCTTAGGCCTGCTTGGGTTTCTTCAAAGGCAATTTTGGCTTACTATCTGCTTTACTGGATTAGTAATGTCCATGTTGCTGTCTTGTCTCTGGTCATCAGCTTGTCTTCGACTTATCTTTTGTAGATGTCAATAAGTTAGACGTTGTTCAGTCCGGCTGAAAATGAATGCGGGAGTTCTGTCTTTTTCGACAAGACCCCCTTCAAAGTTTTCGTGAATCTGCAATGGAATGGTCCAGATTTCGAAATAATTTGAATTTCTTTAATTGATGGTATGTGAATGTGAACGTCGCCTTGGTGGTTGAGTTCAACTTCGCCTTTAACCCTGCTTTCGGGTTGGAAGAGGTTCACCAAGGAATTGTAACAATCCGCTTTCGTGTAGCTTCGCACTTCTGGTATCTTTGCTTTTGGACTTCCTGAAGTAGCTTCACTTCAAACCGGGCTGGAATATGAGCATTAGCCTCGCGCTCGCTGTGATGGAGCGACGCTCCGTTCCCGAGGCTAACCGTTTTTGGCGAGTTACGAGAGGAATTGCTCCCTTTTTTAATGTTAGAAGAAACTCTCTTGCATTAACGAGGGAGATTATTCCCTTTTTTGAAGTTCAAATAACTTCGTATGCATTCCCGAGGGAGATTATTCAAGGTCAAGTATTTGAATGCTTTAACTTCGCCCGCGCTCCCAAGCTTGAAGTGGTAGGGATGTGGTCAGGCCGCGAGCCCTATAAATATGACTCTATAGTCCTTCCTAGAGAAACATACTCCTCTCTTTTTGGTTTATGACCTCTCCCCATTGCTCAAGCAAGGAGATTGAGGTTCCTGAAGTAGTGGGGACTCTTACTCTGGTTATTACACAATCAAGAATTGGTGAGTCTCGGCTATCCAGTGACTTTTAGGAAGTTTATCTCCCTTAATTTTCTTAGCTTTACCAGCTATCTTAGGGATTAAATTTCCTTGGTCTTCGTATTTGGCTGACTTTCAGAGAAGGGTTTTAACCCTATTTTCAAGCTTCTCGGCGAAGCTATCATTCTTGCCTAATTGGGCGAAAGATCTTTCCATGGAGAATTCCTGCCTTGATCTGTTAAATCTTCCATATAGGCGAGGTTTAGGACTTGGCCTCTTCAAGGTTGAGCCAGTTTTGCCATATAGGTGAGGTCAAGTCTGCGTCCTTCTGGGCCAGTCTGGCCTAGCCATATGGGTGAGGTTAGAACTTGGTCCTTTTTTAGGCTTCTCCAGCCTGACTGTCTTGGGCGGGGCTAAGACTTGGCTTATGCTAAGCTAGTCTAACATTACTGCGCAAGCGAGACCATCCTCTGCTTAACTAAAATCCGTCTTCAAGTTACAACTGGATAGCTTCGCCCAAAGAATAAAGCTTTGACTTAGCTTTTTGTCCCTTTTTTTTTTATATTTAATGCTAACTTATTTCCTGTTTGCATTGCAGCGAACAGTGCTCACCATTCTTTCATCTTGATGAAAGAGATCGAAAATTTGCCCCTTGATTTTCAAGTTGAAGATTTGAACATAAGCAGGAGGAACACACTTCCAAGAAGAGGTTGGCAGTTGCTTATCCGAGATGATCCACTTCGAGAAGGGGCTGGTAGTCGCTTATCCGAGATAATCCACTTCGGGAAGGGGGACGTCACCAGTAAGGTCTCGGATCCTTCCTTTGCCAATTTTGATTACGAAAGATTCAGTTTTCTGGTGGCAACCAATCCTTTGCCAATTTTGATCAAAGAAGATCTAGCTCCTTGATGGCAACTAATCTCTTACCACTTTTCATCAAAGAAGATCCAGTTTCTTATGGTAACCAATCTGCCATTAAGCGAACGATTATGACCTTCCGTGTCCAATTGGGATGGCTTATCACTCTGAAAGTAGATAGAACAATTTGTTTGCCTTTGGAGCAATAATTTTGTTGTATGAAAGACAATCTTAATGTATTACCAATGTATCTTCCTTTAGAATCAATAAGAAAATAATTTCTTTTCACTAATTTTTTTTGCTCCTCTTTTTTTCACTTTGAACTTCGAAAGCAACTGGAATGGACCGGCTAAGGGTAAGCCTTTTCTTGAGGAGAAAAGAAAAGCTCTTAGCAGAGCTAAGCTTCCAGCGAAACTAAAGACAAATTTTCAGCTAAGTCAGGAACGAGCTTCCAGCGGAGGTAGCATGAAATTTTTGCGAAGCTAAAGATGAGCTCTTAGCCGAGCTGAAGCTCAGCTTTCAGCGAAGTTAACCAAGCGTTGCGCGATGTCAACAATGAAATCGCAGTAGTTAGCCCTTGGCAGGGCTGAAGAAAGATTTCTCGGAGAAGGTGCTTAAGCGCCGTTTCAAATTAATTTGAAACGGCCGCCTGCGCTCCTTTTGAGGAGGCGAAATTAAGACATTTTATGTCTATAAAAGCCCAATAGGCTGA
Source organism: Agave tequilana (assembly GCA_038442645.1). Lineage (NCBI taxonomy): Eukaryota > Viridiplantae > Streptophyta > Magnoliopsida > Asparagales > Asparagaceae > Agave > Agave tequilana. The sequence continues at coordinate 94,354 of JAVJIF010013832.1, forward strand.
AAGAGAGAGTTAACTTCTCTTCAAATTTTTAGAGAAACAAATCTCTTTCTCTCCTTCTCCTTCGTTGAGATTTTCAGAACTTTTCAGTTCTTCCATGGCTCCTAAAAGACGAGCAGGCAAAGAGGCAGCGACCTCTGCGACGGAGGCGCTTTCTCTTCCTCCGATCATCGAATACCTCATTGTGGGTAGGATTTTTCCCTTTTATTTAGGGACTTTCATATCTTTTCGAAGCCATTTACTGGCTATTTCATGGTGAATCCAGAGTGATTCACCATGATCCAGTGATCTCAGGGAGTTGATCTCCCTAATTCAACTTCTCTAGATTATTAAGGGATTTAATTCTCCTTAATTTTTCAACTTAGAAACCAATGGTTTCTTCTCTTAGCTTCTATGCGAAGCTAGCCCTTAGGGTTGTTCACATTCTGTCAAATGGCAGGGTGCGAAGCTAGCTCTAGAAGCGTAGCTGAGAAAAGGACTTTAAAGTCCTTTGAACAGTTTTAGGCATAAGCGCCTTTCCGGTAAAGTTAGCCCTTGTGGCTTTTCTGCATTCTGTTCAGCGACAGAACATGAAGCTAAGCTTCCAGAGCAAAGCTACCACTTAGAGACTTTCTGCACTGCCTTTGTGCAGGATGTGGAGCTGAGCCTCAGGGCGAAGCTAATGCTAGGCTAGCTTCGCTCGGAGAGCGAAGCTATGCCTTATCAATTTTCTTTTTTCTTTAGCTTTCTTTTTCTTTGGCTAATGAACTAATATAATTTCTTCTTGTTTTTACAGTGCACTATACTCTGGGTCCTTTGAACAGTCTCTTTGGAACAGCCAGGGGACTGGATGACAATGTTAGCCTACAATTCCATGGGCAGGCCTCATTATTTAGTGAGCGGAGCGCTCCTGGCCGGGATGCCCTTATCCACGATAGAGATTAGCGTACTATGAGGAGCATATTAACTACTACTTCCCTCGAGAATTATGACTGAAAAAATTTATCGGAAGCCTGGTTTCATGTTTGGGGACGCAGCGCCCGACACCGATCATCAGTCGCTGGCTGAAAAAGGGCAGTGAATTTTCAATCTGGATGGTGAGAAGTATTATCTCCCATCTAACAAGCATCATTTTCCACTCTCTTTCTTCCAATGCGTGACGAGGCCTCGAAAAATGAAGTGGCAAGTGACTCGGACCACTGACTCCGTTCATGTGGGAAAATTGATAGCTTCGTCTCCCGGTTATACAAGGGCAGGTCCTCCTCACTACATATTGGGTCTCCACCCTGGGAACGTTCTCCAAGCCATCCTAGTGGGGGAAAATCCAGTCGTGGCTCAAAAGTTTGGAAATCAGTTCTTCAAAGCCCACGGTAACTATCCAGCAACCGATTTCAAGACCCCAGGGTGGATTCATCCCCCAAGGCCTGGTGGAGGGACTTGACCTTATACGTCTTGGCCTATTTTGAAGAGGATTTGGAGAGGTTGGGACTCCACGAGGCTGTTAGGGCAACCTGCTATGGCATCCAGATAAGCTTAGCGAACTTCTACGCCAACTTCGAGTTATACTGTTCAGCTACAGGGACTTTCTTTACCCCTTTAGGCAAATGGGCATGGCTTTGCACGAGATGTGAGAAATCTCTGCTCTACCTTGGGATCTTTCCCTTATGAAGAATACTTCCCATGTGAGACGAAATTGACACTTCTGGAGAAGCAGGAGGTTGCCCTGTTTGAGACTTACCGGGAGTTGATGTGCCATTTTTACATCTGCTCGAGTATGCATGGAAGCCATAAGGGAGCTTTGAGCAGTTCGAAGAGCTGGGAAAATTATTTATACCCCAACCTAGAAGATGCTCCTGAAGCGGCTCACTGCGGGTTGCAGACGAGGATATTTTTCAGAGGATGCAAGAACATTCTCAGGGAGATATGGTCTTGAAAGAAGATGATGGTATTTATGAAAAAGGTGACATTCTCAGGAGTTTCCACCATCAAGCCCATCGACTGATGTCCCGGAAAGCAATTTTGGCTGGGTTTTAATCAGTTTGGCTGAAGAGATGCGTGGTGCCATCTCCTTCTAGCGACGTTATTCTTCAGACTGTTTTATTGCCGGCCGTTCGTCTAGTCCACGGTCGTTTCCTTGGACTTCTCCCGGCAATGGTGTGTTGTATTCAACGGGGCCTTCGTGCATTGATGGAGGCTTTCTGTAGGCCACCAATAATGAAAAGGGGAAAAGGCACTATCTTGCCCCGTGACGGACCAAACCCCAGAATCGACTTGCCATATACTTATTTGATGGCATGGTTCACTCTTCACTTCCCAACTATTATCCAAGCTGGGTAGGAGCTTCCAGAAAGTGTTCGATTGGCGCTTCTCCGTCAATTTGAGGGATGTTCATAGTTACGAACTTATGTGGCCGCGGTTCGCAAGCTGCTGTGCTGGTACGACGTTTATAGTCTTTTTCGGTGCTTTCCCTACTTTCACGATGTAGGCTATGTCAAAGAATTCAAGAATGTAGGAGATGAGAAGACGTCGCTGAGCCGAGGGATCTTTGAATGGCTGGTTAGCATCCGACCATCTCATTTGGTGTACTAGAGCGGGGATACCTGCTATTTGGAGCCTTATGTCCCGAGTCGATTTGTTCGTCAGTTTGGGTATGACCAACTTTATGTTGGTAATCCGAACACCAGTCTCGCCTTCATGGGGAGCCTCATTGACGGTGCTCGCGCCTGGCGGTTCTTCATCGCTGGCTGTACTGAGGCACGGCTGTGCATGCCATTGAGGATCCTAAACCTACTGAGGACTTTGGGGTTCTGTCAGTGGTGTAGAACTTCAAACTCCTTGCCAATCAGATTTTCTATTAATTCTTTTGGCGTGAAGTTGATCTCCCAGGGGCTGAAGCAAAAAGTCACTGAGAAGGGCGAGTGCAGAAGGGTCCGTGTGTCAGGCCTTGGGAAATTCGTCGCTACTGCCGATAGTGAGGCTTCTGATGCAGAAAGTCCCCACTTTGAAGGAGATGCAGGTGTTGAGGTTCTACCAGATGCTCCTGGTGGGGTAGGTACAACCCTGTTGAAGATGTGGAGCTAGAAGAGGTGGAGGAAGAAGATCCCGACGTCCACTTCAAGCGAAAGCGGCAAGGTGGATCTCACTGGAAGAGGGCAGTGAAGAAGCCTCGTGGCTACACTCTCACTGTTATTGCAGAGGGTGAATCAGCTGCAGTGCTTCCTCCTCCTACTCCATTAGTTATCAAGCTATTGGCTCAGAGGCAGATTACTAATAAAGCTGTTCTCTACCTTGGTAAGATCAGTTTCATTCTTGCAACATGTGCTTATATATTTCATACAGCTCATTCGTTTGTCCTATGATTCAGGAATCGAGACTGCAAGAGAACCAAGAGCCGACGCTGCAGAGAACAGGGGGATTATTATGATCCTCTGTTCACTTATAAAGAAGGTGACAAGGCTAACTACTTCGCCGTCTCAGAAGATTCCGGAGGTGACGCGACTGACGTCGACGCTTCGGGTGCTGGGGCCTCGAAAGGGAGTCCCATGGCCTCTAACTCTATAAGATGGACCACAGAGGCTTCGGCGAGTGAAGGTGAGCCGTACTCCCTCCTGCATCTGCCAAAAACTTTTCTATGGAGCACGGAGGGATTGATGCTGCCGTCGAGGAAGTTCGGAGAGAGACTGCGGTTGAGGCAGTTGAGGCGGTATCACCTCTTGGTAATACTTTGATCTTTTGTGAGCAATTCTCTCCTGATATTCATTATGCCTTGCTCAACAAAGTTTTGCCACAGGTGTTTCGCATTTGGGTGCATCAACTTTGAGGGAGCCAACTAATTTTTCTGAGGGAATTAGAGGTAAAGCAAGTACTTCAACCGTGACGGACGTTGCCGAGTTGGATGCCTTGTATCACGACCTGCCATCTTATCAGCCTGAGCCTGCCAGTGGAACTAAAGAGGTTGAGGAGACGGTGGTTATAGAACCAATCTCGCTCCCAACTACATTGGTAGGTGAGATGCCAGTGCCTATCCTGACAACCACGGGGCTGAAGATAATTACCAGCCCTACGTCTCTGACACTGGTTATTGAGCCAGCTCTTCCCAAAATAGTCACCAGCCCTACTTCCATCATGGCTAGTGTACTGGTTTCAATAAGGACTCCTCCAAGATCACCGGTGATTCTCCATCCAGTGCTTCTGCTGTCTCCTCACGGTTATGTCAGTGAAGCCAGTGGAAGTTTTGTCTTCAGGTACTGCTCGCTCACCGGGAGTAGTTGAAGTCGAGAAAGAATTTGTGGCTGAGATAGTTGACAGCTTCTACAAGGGCTTGAAGTGATCTGTTGCTTTGGTCTTGAAGGGCTCGACTACCTCATTTTCTGCTTTGAAGGTGGTCCTCTCTCGAAATATTGACAGCATTCGAGCTTTAGAGGGGATGACCAAGCTGCTGCATTGGAGCTTCTGGTGGAGAGGCTTGAGAGGGATGTAGACGAATGGCTCCATCTCAGCAATTCAGATTTGGGCTCCTCAGTTAATGAACAGCTTGAACGCCTTACTGCTTAGATGCGTGAAGCTCATCTTGTAGCACAGAAAGCAGTTAAGGCAACATCTTCAGATTTAAAATCCTTGGGGAGAAGGAAAGTAAAAATTAGAGATGCCATAGATGCTTCTAATAGTGCTCTTCTCGATGTTGAGGATAAGATTGAGAAGGCTAAGGAGATGATCAAGAGAGCCAATCTTCTTTGTTCAAGGCAGAACCGGTGCGTCTTAGGAGATCGCTCGGGTAGAGCAGCTCAAGGCCCAAAATGATGAAGTTCTACAGCAGGAGCTAGCACATAGGGCAACTTTAGTTGAAATTGAGGCTCGTCTATTCCAGACAGCGAACTTTAATGAGGCCGAGTTGAGATCGCAGGCATTCATCAGAGCTGCTGAGGAGAGGAAGAATAAGCTAACCATCCTTGAAGAACAGATCAAGTCCTACGAAGCACCCTCGTAATTTGTAATCCATGTATCCCCTTTTCGAATCAATAAAAAATAATTTTATTTGACTCCTCTGTTGCATTTCCAACTGTTTTATCTTCTGAGTTTGCAATTCTTACTTTCAAGTTGTACTAAACCCTCAACAAGAAAGAAAAAAATGGTATAACTAATCTAGTCAGAGGTGATGAACTGATAGGATTAGTTACTAAATAAATTCGAGAAATGGCTCACTCAAATCATGTTGAGATGAGGATGGAAAAGAGTGAGCTTGACAATCTTTACTGTTCAGAGGTAAATATTAACATAACAAATTAAAGATCATCGAATTTATGAATAGGTTATGATGAATTGGACACCACAACCTGTGATAGTTCCTATTTGAACTAATACAAATGAAGCCTAGGATTTGCCAATTAAAAGCGACAAACTAGACATGAGAAATTTTGCCATTCAGAGGTAATGACCTGGACAAGATGACAAAATGGAGATAAACCTGATTTTAGGGACCCGTCTATTCAGAGGTGATAAACTGGACGTGATAGACTAAGACACACTAAACTTCTAATCCGCTACCAGAGGTAGTTGTATTAACTTGGCAGTTAGTCCACAAGGGACTGGAAAGATAGATTGGATCTAGGGTCCTGTTGGTTCAGAGGTGGTTGACTGGTCATGACCAATTGAGGGACCTCAGATTCACAATCTGTTGTTCAGAGGTTTAATGTTAACGTGACAGCAAGAGCTCCTGACCTTGATAAAGGGAAGGAGGACAAAGTTATGAACTTATCTGTTCAGAGGTGGTGAACTGGATGTGACAGTTGAAGTACCATAAGAAAAAGAGATCTAGGTACCCGTCGGTTCAGAGGTAATATGGACATAACTGATTGGGAGTTGCTAGACTCAGAATCCTGCCGTTCGGAGGTAGCGAACTGGACATAACGACAAAGGAATAGTCTCTACTGGACTGAAAGATGAGACTTGATTATCTGTCGGTTCAGAGTTAATAATGAACATAACCGATTGAGAAACCACTAAGCTCAGGATTTTTACTGTTCAGAGGTGACAAACTGGACATGACGGTAAAAGAAATGATCCCCTCGGGGGAAATAAGGTTTGATCATAAATTCCGTAGAAAATTGATATCTCCTTCGAATATTTTTGAAAGAAATTGTCAGAGGTATATTGTTAATGTGACAACCAAGAAAGTCCATTGAGGACTTAACGGGTAATAATAGACTTTGAGGGGAGTCTACCAGAAACTCGCTGGGGAGCTAAAAAATATAATTCTCATGAAGGATTATATATCAGAGAACTCCGTGAGGATTTTAGAATGAGATTTGAGAAATAGCCTTCAGAGGTATAATGTTAACATGACAGGTTTGACTCGTCATTTCACAAGGAAGATGAATATCTTCTTATGTGGTCCTACCATTCCATGGATGAGAATTGGTAAGTGATTTTGAAGAGGAATCAAATGGGAACATGTCCCTTAGGATTTTTAACAAATTCTCAGCTGTCAACGGATTTGATATACTTTTACTAACTATCGTTTGAGTGGGCTAGCCGTACTATTCCCCTCAGCATGATGAGTTTTCAAGGACTTATGTTGGGCTTAAAGGCCAACATTTTCCTCTATCCTTAGCCGTTAGAGGTATTGAATTATTTTGTTACTTTGAGTAACGTGATGCTTCCTCTAGGTTTTCACTCTGTAGATGAGCTGGGGACTAAAGGAATGGACATGAATTTCACGATATCTTGATTTGAAAATTATCGTTCGTCCTGGACTCTCTGTTAATCCTTATCTTGTTTCCATATTAGAAAGATTCTGCAAAAGGATGTGTCACGAACCTTCTTTAATGAGTTGGACTTGACAAATCATCAGCTAAACTCCTTTGATCTTTGATTTGATGGGTTACCATGTTTTTAATATGAACGTGAAAACAGTAGAAAGGTTCTGCAAGAGAATGCGTCACGAACCTTCTTTAATGAGTTTGGCTTGATAAGTCATCAGATAAACCCATTTGTGTTTGTCATTCGATCGGTCACCATGTTCTTGATATGAACGTAGAAATAGGGAAAGGTTCTGCAAGGATGCATCGCAAACCTTCTTTTGTTTTTGAGTCGAGCCTCGATCGATCGAACAGGAGCGGGAGGTATACCGGCTTTATTCATAGAAACGGTAGGCTAAATAAACCATCTGCCTGCAACTGTTGCTTAGACATACTTGACTTCAAAATATGACCTATTCTTCTAAGTTGGAGATAGGTACATGCTTATATACTAGAGAAGAGTGATAAGGCTAAAACAATTTGACACCTTGTTTCTTCTTCAATATCAACGGTGTTCGATTGGCTCAACACTAGTCGACCATGAATTGGAGAAGAGTGATAAGGCTAAAACAGAAGTTCATAACCTTAATTCTTCTTTAATGCAGCCGATGTTCGATCGGCTCGACACTGGTTTATGGCAGTGTGATCCCGTTAGAGAAAGAGAGGAGCACTCTTTCTAAATATCTCAGATCTGAAGGTCTTGATCAGAGGTGTAATGTTTGTTAACTTGATCATGAGAAGGATCCTATCAAGGATAATACTTTTTTAAGAACCTGCCATTGATCGGCATCATGAGTATATCACCGTCTGAAGTTATAAGATGATATACTCCATTTGAATAGACTGTTTCTATCACAAACGGTCCTTCCCATTTGGGTTGAAATTTGCTTTTAGTTTTGTGCGTCATGATCATCGGTCATCTGACGGCTAAAACCAAATCTCCTTTCAGAAAAACCCTGTGCTTAACCTTCTTATTGAAGGCCTTCGAGATTCGCGCTTGATACAACTCGATATGTTGTTGAGCTTGTAATCGCTTTTCATCTAGGGCTTCGAGCTCTTGAAGACGTAACCGATAATTGTCCTCCTTTGTTATTCTGGTCGTCAAAGCGACTCATAATGACGACATCTGAATTTCTAATGCTATGACTGCTTCGCACCCGTATATTAGGAAAAAATGTGTATTGCCTGTCGGGGTCCGAACTGTGGTTTGGTAGGCCCAAAGACATTCACTAAGCTTCTCATTCCAGTCTCGCTTATTTGGTGAAATAAATTTTTGAGTAGCTTAATAATTATCTTGTTGAATGCTTGCGCCAAGCCATTAGCAGCAGGTTATAAGCAGTTAATGACACATTCTGAATCTGGTACTTATCAGAAATCCAATAGAATACCTGGCTCACGAATTGGGGACTGTTGTCATGGATAATCTGCCTAGGGACACCAAATCGATGGATGACATAGTGTTTAATAAAATTAACCACGTTGGAAGTTTTAACTTTCACAAGTGGTATAGCCTCTGCCCACTTTGAAAACTAATCAGTTATTACTAAGATAAACCGGTGACCTTTTATTGAAGAGGGGCTGATCGACCCTATGACATCGATTCCCCATGCTTCAAATGGCAAGAAGTAACAGTTGGATGGAGCAACACTGGAGGCTGATGTATAAAGTCCGCATGGAGTTGGCAGGCTTTACAACTTCGTGCATATTGGATGGCATCGGGTATCGTGGTTGGCCAATAATATCCAAGCCTGTGCAATCGGTTCTTGAGTTTTGGGCCTGGCTGATGAGCTCCGCATATGCCATCGCGCGCTTCTTTAAGCACTTCTTGTGCCTCTGAATTAGAAAGCCAACAGAGGATAACACCATCATATGAGAGAGTGTCTTTACTATTGGATCCTTGAAGAAACGAAGAGACCTTCGTCTGATAGATGCTGCTTCTTTAGGGTCATCCGGCAGTATATCATGCAAAGCATAGTCGATGAGGGAAAATCGCCAATCTCTCAGTTCAAAATCCGTCGAGATGCTATGGACCTCCTTGGTTTTCAACACATGTTTAAGACAAACAAGGTGTCGAGTAGCTACTGTAAGGTGATATGTTGTGTCGATCGGTAAGGCTAATGTTGCCGCTAATGTAGCCAGAGCGTCGATCGTAGTATTTGGGATCGTGACATATGATTGATGTAAAACCATCAAATGAGTTAACCATTTGATGATTGCATGATAATAAGGTACCAAATCTCCGTGACGGACCTCATATTCTCCTTTAACCTGATTAATAATCAGTTTTGAATCACCATAAGTTTCGAGATAGCATACCCCATTTCATGAGTGAGCTAAAGGCCAATGAGTAGAGCGTTATATTCTGCAACATTGTTGGAATATGGTTCCGTCAATGAAAACGCCCTAGGAAGGACATGATTTTGTGGTGAGATAAATATAACACCTACACCTGCAATGTGCCTTTAGAGCCTATTCTTGATGCTCCATCAAAGAACATCTGTCACACTTCATCCTCTAAAGTTATATTAGATTCAAAAACCTCATCTGGAATGTCTTTGTGAAGTTTTGAGCTTTCCGGCACTGGATGAGCAGCCAGAAAGTCTGCAAGCGCTAGCCTTTTACTACCTTCTGACGGACAAAGAGCATGTCGTACTGAGACAAAAGGAGGGCCCACTTAGCTAATCTTAAATTTAATGATCCTAGTTTTGTCATGAGGAGACGCAAAGGATTCACTCTGGAAATGACATTTATGGTCTGGCCAACCAAGTAATGCCGCGTCTTTTGAATAGCAAAGATAAGAGCTAAGTATTCCTTCTCAATAGGGTTATAGTGAGATTTCGCCCCTATCAGAGTCCTGCTCAGATAATAAATAGCCTGTTCGTGACCATCATCGTCCTTTTGAGCAAGCAGAGCACCGAAAGAATGGTCCATAGCTTTCACATAAAGCAGGAATGATTTTCCTGGTGTGGGAGCCGCTAAGGCCGGAGGTTTAGTGAGGTATCTTTTGATATCCTCGTAAGCTTCTTGACAGGTTTGATCCCATACAAAAGAGACACCCTTTTTCATGAGCCGGGTGAACGGTGACAGTGGCCTGAGAATTTACGATGAACCTTCTGATATAGGCCAGTCTACCTTGCAGGCCCCTAAGTTCTTTAAGATTCTTATGTTGATGCGCGTTCTGGATGGCTTTGACTTTATCTGGGTCAAGATGGATCCCTTTGACGTGACAATGAATCCTAAGAACTTGCCACTCGAAACCCCCAAGAAGGATTTTGTCGAATTCATTTTTAGTCGATGAGCTTGCATTATATCGAACATGGTCATTCTTATCGCGACTTTTGACAGCAATGTCGTCGACATAACATTCACCGTCTTTCGGAGGTGGTTGCGGAAAATTGTACTCATCGCACGCTGATAAGTTGCTCTCACGTTCTTTAATCCGAAAGGCATCACGGTATAGCAATTTACGCCCAACGGTGTCCAAAATGAAGTATGCTTCTCATCTCCTGAGTACATCTTAATTTGATTATACCCTGAAAAGTTGTCCATGAAAGACATTCTTTCGAATCCGTAGGTATTATCAATCATGACATCGGTGATGGGCAATGGGAATTCGTCTTTGGGGCGCACTGTATTGAGATCGCGGTAGTCAATATAGATTCATATTTTTTCATTCTTCTTAAGAACAGGAACAATATTAGCAACCCAATCTGGATGTTGTTCCTCCCGTATGAAGCCACATTCAATAAGTTTATGGACTTCAACTTCAATGGCTTCCATAATGTTCGGGCGAAATCATCGTTGTTGTTACTTGACTGGCTTGGTATTAGGCTTGATGTTTAGACAATGCATGGCTACTTGTGGATCAAGTCTGGGCATATCTTGTAGTTCCATGCAAAGACATCGATATACTCTTTTATGAGTACTATCAATTCTTCTTTCTCCGTAAGTGATAAGCTTTCACTTATAAAGATGGGTTAGGGTGATCCTGACTACCCAAGTTAACCTGGATTACCATGTCTTCAGTAGGTGGTTCGCGTTTTTCGAATCGCTTTTCTCACTAAAAATTCAATTGTTAAGCCCATGGTTCAACATCAGTAGCTTCTGCCAGCTCCAATTAGCTACTTGAAGTTATATTAATGGTGAGATTCTCGAACATCGTTCCCATACTAATGTCCGAGTCCTATTCGGAGGAAGAGGCAGAGCGTGACGGGATTGATTTGTTGTCTTCGGTTCGAACCGATGTAAAAGGTGAAGGTGTAATGTATCCCAACGCCCTGCGTGTTTTATCATAGTAATTTACTAGTTTTCCTTTTGGTACAAAATTACGCAGAAAATCACGTCATCCTTTTTCGAAATTCAGACCATTCCCACGCTGCAGGTTGTATCCCATTTTCCTCATCATATGCTGTGCTGATCGTGCATAATGAAAAATTTGTGGGGTCTCTGAGTCTGAACTTAAGTCTGTGACCGTAGACTTTTGCAGTTGGGCTTTATCGAATATTATTGGTGATTGACCTTTTTGGACGGAGGAACCACTAAAACGGACCCTTCTATACATTTCACAGATGTACTTGATTTACTTGGTATATGCAAGGGCATGTGTAGAGAGCTATTCGTGACAGATTTAAACAGTTCGACACTCACAGGATAATCAAAGGAAACATTATCATTAATCACCCATTCATCATCATCCTCAGAATGAGTATTACACTGAGGATTATTGGAACATGCTATAATTGGTTCACCGACCAAAATAGCTGGCGTGTCTCCTTCAGACTCTGAATCCGCCTCATTGCCACTGTCATCGTTGTCAGGCAATGGTTCTTTTGATGTTTACCGATTTCCTAATATATGAGGGATTAGTAAAGTAGTTTTCCACCCCTTTGAACGGTTATTTCTCGGCGAACACCGTTTGTACCGTTGCATCATCTTCAACGTATTTAAAGCATTGGTGCAGAGTAGAGGGAACGATCCAGTTGGCATGGATCCAAGGTCGCCCCAGTAACAAGTTGTACGAAGTATCAACGTCAATGACGTAACATGTCACTTCTGATTTCAGGTTTCCAATTCGGCAACGGAGTCGAATCTTTCCAAGTGGGTGACTACTTCATGCGTTAAAATCATATATCGTCGTAGTGGTTGCAGATAACCGATATGGTATGCCAAGGAAGTAGAGGAGCCTTTTGGGATGATGCTGAGTGCGGACCCTGAATCAACCTGTACCCTTTCAATGCATGTCGAGCAGATGTATCCAGTATAGTACAAAGGCGATCGTGTTTATTATCTTTGAGGAGCATGTCCTCAGCTATGAAAGTAATAGCAGGTACTTTCGACTGTACATGATGACATTCAGACCAAGGGGCTGAGTGTCATCCTTAGGGGTCTCTGGCATATATGTCAGAAATGATTCTGAATCAGCCAGTGCATCGCTGAGTGCTTCTGTTGTCTCTTTTGAGAGACGAAGCAGCTCGTGTATGGTGATAAGAGCGGGGATATTAGCCAACTGGGCCAATATGTCAAAGCAAAAAGGCATATTAAGTCATGGCCTGGAGGTTTCTTCAGGACATGGTCAAAACGAACTTCTTTCTGCTTCTTTTTTCCCATTGTCGGGATTGGAGCTGGCATAGGTACTTGTACTAATGTCGTTTGCTGTTGTGTCTCGTTAGTAATTCTGTTATACTATTTTAAGTATAATTTTTCAGATCGAGTACCTATCAGTTGAGGTACATCAGCTTGCGCTGTGCAAGCGTGCTTTTCCCCTCAGAATCGCTAAGAGAAGCTGATGTCACATTGCCATCATCCGGCAAGATAGAGATAACATTGCAAGATTTGTCCTTTGACTTGGATTTCTTCAAATCCCATTGTTCGTCTTGGGCAAGGTCTGGGTGTATCCACTTGATTTCCTCTGTTTCTAATGTCAAGAGAACAAGACCCTTAATCTCTTGATTTTTAGCTGAAGGATCTTTTATTTCTGGTCGTGCTTCAGGGATTGGGAAGGACCCATCAGGAACTATGACTTTTAGAGTTTTGCTGAACTCGAGGGTCACCATATTTGTAGTGATATTCTTTTGTTCTGATTTTAGAGTCAGAACTCTGGCATTGACTAAAGCCTAAAATTTTATCCTTAAGGACAAAGCACTTGTTAGTAGGATGATGAATCATCCTATGAAAGAGGCAATAGCTGGGATCGTTCATGCGTCCCACTTCATTAGGGCGTCGAACATCTGACAGTTTCAATTTATTCTCCTTGTGGAGTAGATGGAATATTGCAACTACCTACTCGTCTTTGAAGGAATATTATTTCGGAGGAAACTTAAACTCCTGATTATTGACGCCGCTCTTCTTGGTCTTCAGATGAACATCCCCTGACAGTTCGACGGACATAGTCCCTTTCTCTTTGGCTTAGGAAGACTATGCCATGTCACCGCGCCCTTATTATTCATACCCCACTTGCCTTTAGGGGTAGATGTCTCGAACTTTTTGGCCAATTTTTTGGCTATCTCAGCTTGTTCAACTAGTTCTTTCTAGTTATGGGTTTGACAGCTCCCATACGAATCTCTACTCGGTCAGGAAGTTATGCCTACATGTCTGCAAGAGCATGGGCAATGGCATCCCTGCTGAACACATTAGAGATAGATTTCTGAACCGTTCGATGTAATCACGGACAGATTCTCCTTTTCTTTTATAGTGGAGCGGAGTTTATCTATAGTTACCTCGGTGTCGTCCTCGTAAAAATGAGAAAGAAATCGAGTCTCTAAGTTAATCCAGTAATTGATAGTGTCTGGAGAAAGGCTCAGAACCAGTCAAATGCTACCCCCTTCAGGGTGCCAATGAACAATCTGGCCATATTTGCATCGTTATTTATAACGTTACCAGTCTGAGACCGGAAGTAATAGATGTGCTAGTTTGGCGAGCTCTTACCATCATACGTATGTAACGTTGGTGGCTTAAACTTTAGCGGGTATGGTACTGAATCCCATTCCAAGGGGTAAGGACGGACTGCCCCTACTTTCTTCAGTTCATCCCTTTGGGTTAGGGATGCGATTTGAGTTTGGATGCCTTAAGAACTTCAACATCGATAGACGAACTTTCCTTTGACTTCTCAGTCTTAGGTTGCTCATCATTATTATGTTTCTCCTCATTATGATTACTCCCGGTATCATTATTATTTCGGTTAGTGAGGGGTTGAGCAAGCATCTATTGAATGTTGTCCAAAGCTTCTTGCTGGGCCTTGGAGGTTTGCTCCTGATCTTCCAACCGTCGACGGAGGTCATCATTACCATTATCAGCCATATGCACGGACGCTTTATCCGTTCATATCGAGTTGACTGTCGCCGAAGAGGCATTTCCATTATCTTCCTCTCCTCATCAGATCATTGAAATAATCTTCTCAATTGTTCTGGTGATGTTACTCCAATTGAGGAGGATGGCTGTTCATAACTTTAGGGTATTGCAACCCTAGATCTAGTGCTTCAAAACACACCTTCTTCTTTCACCAAGACTTGGCCTAAGCCAGGGCTATAGTCCGGGTCTGGAGAACTGAAGGAAGGGGAGTTAGCACCACGCGGCATTCACCTGCCTCTATGCGATTCATGTCCCCTTCCGATCACGTTGACGGATGCAGAAGGCAGATCTGGTAGATTTCACGATATGCTCCTTTTGTGATGCTTCACGGGAGCTCCACCGATAGTCGATTAAAGACTGACTATTGGTTTGGAGGAGTGGCGGGGACTGGCCTAGTCGGCAATGGACTGAATGGACCGTCACCAACTGACATCCCACTTGTTCACAATAAGAGGGAGAAGTCTGGAGTAGTTCTAACTTCCGCTTATTTGTTAAGAACTCTCGCAGATCGAATTTAACTGAGCTTAAGCGACTCAGCACAGAGACATGGCGGATCGCGCATTAATCACCTTTTTGCTCATAGCTTTATGAGGGGTGGTCTTAGCATCCTCAGGCTTTAGAAGCAAGCACGAGACGATGCGTCGTTCTTTTCTGTTGGCCCAAAGGCCTATCACCCTAGTTTTGATGATGATCAACTCATGAAGTTATGTTTACTAATGATCTTGTGATTAAATAGTGACAGATTCATTATCAAGATCTTAGTAGGTGCATAGCTCAACAAAGGATAAAATGTCAAGATTTGGAGCTAGCACGGTGTGATCCAAGGAGCTTTTGGATCAAGCTTGGACCAAGTCAAGAAGATGAGAAGCCTTCAAGTGAAGACTTCAAGAAGATGAAGACTTGTGTCTAGGTATAAGATTTTATTTTTATTTTAGATAAAATGTAAAGGATAGAATAGTGGTGGATTGCTCAAGTACATATACACACACACTCTTGATAGAATTGTTTTCATAAAAGATTTTTTGGTTTAGAAAAGATTTTTCATTTTTGAAAAATACAAGTTTGGCTTTGGTGTTTCTCATATACTTATCTTTAACCCAAAAACAATATTAGAGCTTAATACCAAAAACATAGATATTCATCTTGATTGTGTAGTGGATCATATCCATACACACTATGCCTTAAAATGAATTATAATATCTTGTTTTTGTATTTGAAGATGTTTTGGAAAAACAAAGTCTAGAAAACATGTTTTGGAAAATACAGTTTTTATCATGAGCCAAATATTTTCAAGTTACAAATATAGTCCAATCTTTTATAACATGCCTGATTTTGTGCAAGCATGTTTGTATATCAAAGTATATTGGTTAAACTATTTTTTAGATTTTTATGTATTTTATGGGATTTTATTTGAGCCAAAAAGACTAACTTTTAATCCCAGAAAATTGTTTCAGGCTTCAGATAAGTCGACTAGTAGCCTTTATAAGTCGACTAATCCTGGAGTCGGCGACCGGACCGGTCGACCGACGTGCACAGATGTGCACGCCTTTGTGTACTGGAGGACGGTCGACCGTGCCGGTCGACCGCTCCAGAGAGCAGAGCTCTCTGGAAAGTTCGGCCGACCGTACGGGTCGACCGACAGAGAGTTAGACTCTCAGCTCCAGTGGGTCGGTCGACCCAGGCGGTCAACCGTGGCTCCAACGGTCAGAAATCCGACCGTTGGCGGTCGACCGCACGGGTCGACCGACAGTTCTGACAAAGCCCCAACGGCTAGTTTTTGACAGCCTATATATTTGGGGGTTTGTGGACTGTTTTTCACCAAGATTTTGGAGACTCTTAGAGCCATTTTTTCCCATTCATTCCAGAGGTTTTTCTCTACAAAATTAGAGCCAATACTTCCAATTAAATGAGAGTTTATCAAGAGTGTAAAAGAGATTTTCTTGAGTTTTTCACCAAAGATTCTTTCCTTGTTTTCTCACACCACACTTGAGCATCCATTGATTATTCAATCCTTAGGAGTGTTGTAGTGAGAGCCTTTAGGTGATCAAAGTGTTGTGATCACCAAAGATCTTTTCTTTGTTCTTTGAGGAGACGGGCAAGTGTGCTCGTGGTTGTTTTGAGTTCGGGTGCGGACTCGGTTGTTTCGAGGTGCGGCCTCGACGAGCTAGTGAGCTTGTGTGTGTACGGGACTAGGGATCCGAGGGCTTGTAGATGTTGCGGCACCGAGGAGAGATCCATTGGGATCTTGCATAGTGGAAATCCTTCGTGTGTCGAAGGCGGGGATGTAGAGCAAGTGTGCTCGAACCTCGAAAACATACCCTGTGTTTGCGATTGCTCACTCTCTCTCTCTTTATCTCTTTTATATTGGATATTTTATTGTGCTCATCTTTATATGCTAGATATTCATTTGTGCTAATATTGATATACTTGCTTGGGATTGTTGCTAACACTTGTATTCAACCAAGAGAGCCAACGCGGCACCTCAACCCATTCAAGGGGAATCTAGAGGAGTTTGTCCAGAGCCCTTCACGGGGAATTCGGCAACAACTCTTGTGTATACATAGTGTTTAGTGTAAAAGTTTTAATTAGGTCATAATTGCTTTTTGCTTCCGCATTATTACATCATTCATCATTAAGTGACCATTAGATTAGCCATCACCTATTCACCCCCCCTCTAGGTGAACCTTTCAATTGGTATCAGAGCTTGGTACTCTGATTTGGTCTAACAACCTAGAGTAAAAGATTCTCATTTTTAGGCTAATCACAATATTTGTACACACACCATGGACTTCATGTCACCACCCTTGTTTGACATTGTTAACATCCATATATGGAAGGTGAAGATGTCCTTGTACCTCAAAGCCTTAGGTATTCATGTTTATCTTGCCACAACCAATAATGCATATGTTTTAAATGGTAAGAATTTTGAGGCTAACGCAAAAGCCCTTCATGCTTTAAAGTCAACCCTAAATGATGATTATTTATCTAGGGTTTCTAACTTGATTTGGCTTTTGTAGTGTGGAACACCCTCCTCTCCCTTGGCGAAAATGATCAATATTATGCCGGGAGCGATTCGGACGTTGGAAGCGACATCTCCAATGTGTGCTACATGGTCTAAGGGGATAACCCCTTGAGGTAACTACCGAATCCGAGGTAGAAGATGATAATATGTCATATGATGAGCTTAGCACTTTTTGTCAACTATTGCTTGAGAAATATGACATGATTAAAAAGGAAAATAAGAATTTGAAAAGAACATTGCTTGCATGCATATAGAACAAGATTCATTTAAATCTAACATTGCATGCTTAGAAAAAGAAAATAACAATTTGAAAAAGAATTTTGATTGCATGCTTAATGAAAAATTAGAAACTAAGGTTGTATACTTAGAAAAAGAAAAAGATGTCTTGAATAATGAGAATATTGCTTGATGTCTAAATTGAATGATTTATGTGAAGGAAATATGATTTTGAAAGATAAAATTATTTTGGTGGAAACTCAGAAGGAAATTGTTTTAAAAGAAAAACAACATTGAAGAAGAAAATTTTTGAAAAAGAAAAGGAAAAAAGAAAAAGTTTCTAAAAAGAAGAAAAATAATTCTATTTCTCACTACTCTTTACATGCTACCATTGATGATAGTGTGATTAAGAATTTGAAAAATAAAATGGATAGTTTGAGCTCTACTTTGAGCTCGTGTGCATTCAACCATTCTAGATTGGAGTTCATGCTTGCAAAGAAAACAAACTCCACCTTCTCATGCACATAATCATCATTGCATATGCTTATGTTGCACGTCACGATCACAATCATACACATAAGCATACTAAGGTGTACGTATGTACACATTGTGGCCGCAAAGGCCATTTAGCAAATTTTGTTATGATAAGATATATGCTTTAAATTTTGCTAAGAAAAATTGTTGGGTTCCGTTAAATGCTAACCCCCGTGGACCAAGAAAAAATGGGTACCAAAACCCCACCCCATGTTTTGATGTAGGTGAGGGCTCTCACAAAACGTGAGAGAATGGTGCCTTGGTAGTGGATGCAATGGACTTTATGGGCACATCTTAAACGCATCACTATCAAGGAGTTTGGTGGGTCAACCACCATGTTTGGAGCTTTGGAGTAGTAACAATCTCTAAACTCCCATTTTATTTTTGTACATGCTTATTCATTTGTGAAATCATATAGCATGTTCATGTTTTGTGTTCTTATGTGCTTCATGTGGTAATAACATGCTTAGATGTAGTTTTTATCAAAACGTGTATCATACATGTACAAATAGTGAGCTACATTTGTTTATATATATTTGCACTTCATGCTCATTTGTACCCACTATTTGCATATGTATAGACTAGTTTTGATGATTCTCATTTATACATGCTTTGCCATTTTTTTTGTGATTTGCTTCATGTATATGCATGTTTAATTCAAATCTAATAAATATACATGTATACCCGTGAGTCTCTTGCCTTCATGCAAATACTTTTAATAGACTCTTTTATGTTTGGGATATGTATGTGTATTGTGGATTTGGATAAATCATACATATACCTAGAAGTTTGTGTTTCAAAAAATGAAAAATGAATTTTCATGTTTTGTTTGATAAAATAAATTTGTTTTGATCTTTTGAGCTTTAATGTCTATTTTCATGAAAATGCTATTTACATGACTCTTGTACACTCACATTTTATTCATTTTGTCATGACCTTATTCATGAACATCTTTTTATGAGCCTTATAGATCTTGAGTGTCAATTCTTGTATTTGGTATGATTCATGAAATATATATGCTTTGATTTCATGTTTTGAAGGATCTTTAACTAGTTTTTCAAAAAATTTTAACTAGTTAATTGTTCTTCATTTGGTAGAGTTTTTCAAATAAAGCTTATTTTTTAAATCTATTTTTGAAACCCCTACCATCTATGGGAGGATGAATGGGCGATTATGCCTTGTATGCTTCATTGAAAATCTTTTACCTTGTGCATATAAAGGGTGGTAGGTTATGAGATATACACTTGATCCTATTGTTATGTCAATTGGTATCATTGGACTCTTTCAATTGGTATCTAAATTGATAATTTTTGTATATACTCATACTTTGTTTTCTTATATATGTATGTATCAATTCAATTGGTATACTCATTCATACATATATATGATTTTGTGCTTAACTTTCATTTGGTTCACACTTTTAAAAGCACAAAGTTTTTTGATGAAAAATAAAAATTTTGGATCATTATGTTTACTATTGGTATCAATATGCTTCAACTTCATATTTGTTAAATTTCAATTGGTATCAATATGTTTTATACTAATGACTATTTTCATTTGGTATCTTAAAATTTGATTGTTTTACAAAAGCTCTGATACCTTTAAAAATTTTGTTTAAGAAAATTAAAAAAAAATGTTTTGGTATGTATTTCCTATATGCAAGGAGAGCTTAACATCTCTTCTACATATAGATCTGTTGAGTATATTATAAATTGAGGAGCTTGACAACTCTTCTTTATATGATATACGTGAGTAGGGGGAGCTTCACATCTCCTCTTATGCATTACATAATATGTGTTATGTGAGTTAGGGCTTGTCATCCCTTCTCATGTAATGCATATGTGTGGGGAAGCTAACTTAGCGTCTTCCTCTTCATGAATGTATATCGCATATAAATCTTTATTGATTGATTTGTTTAACCTTCTTGATCTTTTTGTTTTTGACAAAAAGGGGGAGAAAAATTTGTTTGATTTGATTTTACTTTGAACCCTTGTTGATGAGTGACAAAAAGGGGGAGAAGTATTTGAGTTTATATGCATGTTTTCATTGCTTAAGAGGGAGAAGTATTTGTCTTCCTTGTTATTTATGCATATAAGTTTTGTATTGCAAATAGGAGAAAAAGATTTTGATTTATGCTTGTTGCATGTTTTATCTCCATACTTGCATACATATTCATGTGCCTCATTGCCATATCTTATTATTTATGTCTATGCATGAGTTAAGGGGGAGCTTCTTTGAAGCTTTACTTTAATCCATGCATATATAACTTCATGTGTTTGTCATCATCAAAAAGGGGGAGATTGTTGGCCCAAAGGCTTATCACCCTAGTTTTGATGATGATCAACTCATGAAGTTATGTTACTAATGATCTTGTGATTAAATAGTGACAGATTCATTATCAAGATCTTAGTAGGTGCATAGCTCAACAAAGGATAAAATGTCAAGATTTGGAGCTAGCACGGTGTGATCCAAGGAGCTTTTGGATCAAGCTTGGACCAAGTCAAGAAGATGAGAAGCCTTCAAGTGAAGACTTCAAGAAGATGAAGACTTGTGTCTAGGTATAAGATTTGTTTTTGTTTAGATAAAATGTAAAGGATAGAATAGTGGTGGATTGCTCAAGTACATATACACACACACTCTTGATAGAATTGTTTTCATAAAAGATTTTTGGTTTAGAAAAGATTTTTCATTTTTGAAAAATACAAGTTTGGCTTTTGAAAAACACCTAGAGGGGGGTGAATAGGTGTTATTGCTAATCTAACAATCTTTTTAAAACTAAGTATGATGAATGATGCAACGATCTCTCAATACAAGACTAAGAGCCGAATACCCCGTGAGAGGTTCTGAACTCCTTCCTCCCAATTCCCCTTGAATGCGTTAGAGGTGAGCAATGCAAACTTGTTGTATGAGATATGATCGATCAAGGCAAAGTATGATGGATGAATAGTGAGATGCACACAATATATCACAAGTATCACAAGCTTGAAATAATAACACAAAGAAAGAAACAAGATCACAAGTAAGTAATAGAAAGCAATATAGTGCAATAGAATTTTAAAGCAAGAATGGACACAAGGCAATCGCAAACACAGATGTTTGTTTTGAGGTTCGAGCCACCGCTCTACTCCCCGCCTTCACCTCCGTGAAGGTTTCCACTATCCACCGAGGACGATTACAATGGCCTACCGAAGACCCGAGCACCGAGCTCCACCAAGTACAATAACCTCTACCGAAGAGTGTCTCACAAGAACAAGAAGAGGAACAAGAACAAGAGTGATCACAACAAGATCACCTAACTCTTTTACAACACTCTCACTCTTTTTACAACTTCACTATAGAATGAGTAAGGGATTTTTGGCTCTATGAAGTGTAGTGAGAAAAACTCAGTTGTAGAGATGATTTTTGCAAGGGAACACAACTGAAAACTAGCTCAAGAAAGAATTGGAAATGGAGAGCTTAAACACTTTTCTTTTCTCTTTGAAAACTTTGAAAACTTGAGGATTTTCTTGGTATTTAGTAAGAGAGTCTTCTCCTCTATTTATAGGGAGAAAAATAGGCTTTAAAACAATTTATTTAGAGCTTATTTGCTCTGAAAAAGAACTGAAAAAACCTGTAAAAGTCTGCCAAAAAACAGATCAAAAAACAGATTTCAGAATTGCACAAAAGAGGAAAGAGCGTTGGGCAGCAGCAGGCTTGGCGGTCGACCGGGCCGGTCGACCGCCAGCTCAGCTGGTCAAAGAGCCGTTGGCTCGGGTCTTCTGGCGGTCGACGGCCGGTCGACCCAGAAAACCCGAGAACAAACCTGCTCTCAGTCTTCCTCTAGCGGTCGACCGGACGGTCGACCCAGAAAACCCGAGAGCACTCCTGCTCTCAGACGGTCGACCGCCCGGTCGACCGTAGGACGTGCACAGACGTGCACGCCCAGGCACAGTGGCCGGTCGACCGGGCCGGTCGGCCGGTCAGCCTGAAACAGGAAAACAGTGTATTTTTTTGACTTGAAAAATTTTGCAAAATAATTTTTGACTTTAAGGAAACTTAAGTAATATGCTAGTAGGGGTATATAAACAAGATCTAAACATGTATTTATTTTTGTAAAATATAGAGTCATGTAAATATTTTTAAAGGCATGAAACCTAATTTAAAACACGAAAACTTAAATACAAAACACACATTTTAACAAAACCAAATTGTGTGTGTGTATCCTAGAGCCAATATCCAACACTCAAACTTTAACATTCTAATTCTTACATTGGTTCTAAGTACTACAAGCTCTTCAAGGGGGCTTTTCACCATCAAGGTCTTCAACACTTGAGTCTTGAGCCCACTTTGAGTTGACTTGAGTCCAAAACACTTTCTTTAGGGTGTAAACCTTTTAGTAGAGTAGAACCCTGAAACACACTTAAACAATAAGCAATATTAGTACAAATAACTAAAATATTTTGTAATCATCAAAACACACTAAACATGGGTGATTTTAACCTTGGGCCAACAATCTCCCCCTTTTGATGATGACAAAACATATAGGTTATTTAAACAAAAATGGAAGAAGAGTATGGAAAGCTCCCCTCAAATAATGCTATGTATCAAAAATATCAATGAAGAGCTAAATACATAAGGCTTGAAAGACACATAATTTGTCAAAAACTCAAATGCAAACACATAGTTTTAGCAAAAACTCAAATGCATCAAACAACAAACAAAATAAACAAACAACAAACAAAATAAACAAACAACAAACAACCTCATACTTTTTCTCCCCTTTTGTCATACATCCAAAAGGGTTAAACAAATAAGATAAAGGAATTTTTCTTAAGAATCCATAATGCAAACATTCAACTCACCACAAATAAATGAAAATCTAGTAATCTAGAGGTTTAGTAAAATTTTGGCAAGTTGAAAATCGGTAGAAACATAATCAATATCAATATCACCTTTCTCATAATGATCTCTAAGAAAGTGATACCTAATGTCAATGTGTTGGTTTTACTATGTTGATTTGCATTCTTTGTCATGTGAATAGTACTAGTATTATCACAAATATTTTAACATGATCAAAGTGTAAATCATAGTCAAGGAGAGTATGTTTCATCCAAAGAACTTGTGCACAACAAGCTCCGGCCGCAACATACTCCGCCTCGGCGGTTGAAAGGGCTACCGAATTTTGCTTTTTGGAAGACCAAGATACAATACAATTACCTAGGAATTGACATGTTCCACTTGTGCTCTTCCTATCTACCCTACAACCCGCATAGTCGGCATCCGAAAAACTCTTCATATCAAATAGTCCGATTTTTTGATACCACAAACCCATTTCAATAGTGCCCTTAAGGTATTTAATTATGCGTTTTACCGCTACTAAATGAGACTCCTTAGGACATGATTGAAAACGAGCAAAAAACAAACGGAAAACATGATATCCGGCCTACTAGCCGTCAAATACAATAAACTACCAATCATGCTACGATAAAGCTTAATGTCTATACTTTTACCTTGTTCATCCTTGTCAAGCTTAGTAGTTGTTGCCATGGGAGTTTTGCTTACTTTAGATCCTTCAAGCCCGAACCTTTTGATGAGTTCCTTTGTGTACTTGGCTTGATTGATGAAGATCCCATCCGTCTTTTGCTTGATTTGGAGTCCAAGGAAAATAGTTGAGCTCCCCATCATAGACATTTCAAATTCATCTTCATGCATGATTCAAAAGCTTGGCAAAGGGATTCATTAGTAGAACCAAAAATAATGTCATCAACATAAATTTGCACAATAAGAATATCTTTTTCTACATGTTTGTAAATAAGGTTGCGTCAATTTACCTTTCCTAAAACCATTGAAATCAAAAATGAAGAAAGTCTTTCATACCAAGCCCTAGGGGCTTGTTTTAAACCATAAAGAGTTTTATCTAATTAAATACAAAATCCGGATGTGTAGGATCAACAAACCCGGGGGGTTGTTCAACATACACCTCTCTTCAATAAAACCATTTAGAAAAGCACTTTTAACATCCATTTGAAACAATTTTAAATCTTTATATGAGGCAAATGCTAGTGTCATCCGTATGGCTTCAAGCCGTGCTACGGTTGCAAAGGTTCTTAAAAATCGATTCCTTCGATTTGAGTGTAACCTTGGGCAACTAACCTAAACTTTATTCCTAACAACGTTACCCGATTCATCCAACTTGTTCTTAAAGATCCACTTAGTACCAATTGTTGGTCTATCGTGGGGCCTAGGAACAAAGTGCCAAACTTGGTTGCGCTCAAATTGATGAGCTCATCTAGCATGGCTGGCAAACCAATATGAATCGGCCTCGGCTTCGAGGACGTTCTTGGGTTCAACATGAGAAATAAATGCATAATGTCCACAATAATCATGAAGTTTAGAGCGAGTGGTTACCCTTTTGATACTTCACCTATGACGAGGTCCCTTGGATGATGAGGATTGTATCCAAACCTTGGAAGTTGTTGAGTAGGCTCCACTTCATTGTTTGATTTTCATTTCCTTGGGCCTCTTCTACTTTAGCTTCACTTCCTCATCATCCTTTGGCTTGTCTCCCATAGTAGTAGTATCCTCCAAGGTCACTTTCTCAAGCCTTCATCCAAAGCATCTATTTCTACAACATTCTTAACAAACAAGTTAGATTCTTCAAAACTTAACATGTATAGATTCCTCAATAGTCAAAGATGATTTATTGAAGATTCTATAAGCCTTACTTATATTAGAATACCCAACAAAAATTGCTCATAAGCTTTAGCATCAAATTTTTATAAATTATCTTTTGTATTTAAAACAAAAATTTGCATCCAAAAACTTTGAAATATGAAACATTTGGTTTCTAGAAAAGTACATTTCAAAAGAAGTCTTTGAAGTATTTTTACACAAGAAAATACGATTTGATATATGCATGATGATATTTTACGGCCTCGGCCCACAAATAATGTGGTAGACCATATTCACTTAGCATTGTCCTAGCCATCTCTTGTAAAGTTCGATTTTTCCGTTCAACTACTCCATTTTGTTGTGGAGTTTTAGGACAAGAAAGTTCATGCTTAATTCCATGTTCTTCACAAAAAGTGGTAAAGGGTAGGTTAATGAACTCACCTCCTCTATCACTTCTTATTCTTAAAATTGAAGACTCTTTTTTTTTTCAACTCTTTTCTTAAAGGTTGGAAATATGAAAATGCTTGATTTTTGTGTTCAAGAAAGAAACCCAAGTAAACCGTGAAAAATCATCACCAAAACAAATGCAAATCTATTCCCACTTAGACTTTTGGTTTGTGTAGGGCCAAATAGATCCATATGGATTAACTCCAAAGGACGTGATGTCATGATATCCTTAATTGACTTGAAAGAAGACTTAGTTTGTTTCCAAATTGACATGCGTCACAAACTCGGTCCTTTTCAAAACTCAAACAAGGAATACCTTTCACCATTCCTTTGTGTTTAACCTAGATATGTGGTCAAATGAAATATGGCCTAATCTTCTATGCCACAACCAAGAGTCGTCATCGAGGCTTTTAAACAAGTAATATTACAAGACATATTAGACATATCTATCATATAAACATTACTTTCACGAAAACCGGAAAACACACAAGTATAGAAATTCTATCAATTACTTTACAAGCTATATGATCAAAAACAACATCAAAACCTTTATCACAAAGTTGACTAACACTCAAGAGGTTATGCTTGAGAGTCCATCAACTAAAACTACATTTTCAATTAAAGGGATGTGCCGAGTTTACATTACCAATACCGATGATTTTACCCTTGGCATCATCTCTGAAGGTGACGGTGCCACCTTCATGGTATCTTGATAGGGTTGCAAAGTTGTTGATGTCCAAGTCATGTGCCTTGAGCAACCACTATCAAGATACCACAATCCTCTACGTCGTTGGGCCTTGATGGTACTACATCATTTAGCAAAATAGTTGACTTTGGTACCCAAATTTTCTTGGATCTTGGAAGTTAGTGTTGCGAACCCAAACATTATGATAAGATGCACTTAGTCTATCATAGCAAAATTGGCTAAGTGTCCTTTCCGCCCCAATGTGAACATGAGAACACCTTCCATACATGAATGCATGATGTGTGTGTGAAGTGTGAGCATGCTTTGGGGGTTTGCCACGATGTAAAGGTTGTGTGGTATGAACATGAGCATGAGCATGGTGAACATTTTTCTTAGGGGCTTGTTTCTTAGGAAACATAGCCTCTATCTCTTCTTATCAAACTCACAATTTTAAAATAATTCCCAATGAGTCTATTCTTTCTTTAAGCATGGTAATCTCATTAGAATCAATTTGTGGAGACTTGCCTTACAAGAAATCTTATACTTGTCAAAATCTTTTTGAGTGGAAACAAGAGTGGAAAGTAATTCATCTTTTTCTTTAGAAAGAGTAAAAACTTGATGATTAAGAGATTCACTTTCCTTTTTCATTTTAAATACTTTTCTTAAGAAAATCATAGTTATGTGATAATTCTACAAAAGCTTCTCCTAAATCATCGATGGAAAGTTCATCATTAGGAGAAGTGGAAGGGGTTACTTGCTTGTGCTTTCATTGGCCATGAGCACATGTTGGCGGTATCAATCTCCTCCTCGGATTCGCTCTCGGAATCCCATGTAGCTTTCATCACCTTCTTCTTGTGAGGCTTCTTTGAGGTGGAGGGCTTCACTTTATCCGGACACTCCGCCACAATGTGTCCCGGCCTTTGACAATTGAAGCAAATAATCTTCCTTCTTCTTTACCTCCTTGCCATCTCCTCTTCCTTGAAATTTAGCCTTGTTGTACATCCTCCGGACGTTCTTCACAAGAAGTGAGAGCTCTTCGTCATCTTCTTCTTCTTCATCATCTTCGTCGGAGTGTGTGGATTGGCTTTTGAAGGCTATTGTCTTCTTCTTGGAAGGAGCCATGTCCTCCCTCACTTTTCTCTCCATCTCATGGGTTTGAGGTTCCCATGAGACCAATTAGCTCCATCTCCTCCTTATCATTGAGTTCCTTCAAGGTGTTGCTTTACTTCCCATGAAGGAGGAAGAGCCCGGATGATCTTTCTTACTCTTTGATCGTTGTCGATAGCATCACCTAGAGAAGAAAGTCCATTAGTGATCTTTGTAATCTAGTAAACCATATCATCTATGGTTTCATTTTCTTGCATGCAAAAATCTCATATTGGGACCGAAGAAGGTCAATCTAGCCCTCTTCACTTGTGAGGTCCCTTCATGTGTAACTAGCAAATGTTCCAAATTCATATGCGGATGCAATGAATAACTCTAGCTATGTCATCATCATTAAGGGCTTGAAGTAGTGCATAGTGAGCCCTAGATTGGCATTAAATTCTTGGTCTCTATTTCGGTCCAAGTGGATTCATCACCGGGGGGGCACTAAAGGGTTTGGTCACGGACTTGCAACTCGACTACCTAGAGATTGCAAGAAAACGGTCATCTTAACCTTCCATATGGAAAGTTAAGTCATCAAACTTAGGGGGTGTTAATACCATCGGCCATCTTTACTAAGTGAGAATGAATGAAATGATTAGCAATATTAGGATCTTTCTAGGGTGTTAGCCAAGAGCCTAGTAACCAAGCTCTGATACCAATGAAAAACACCTAGAGGGGGGGTGAATAGGTGTTATTGCTAACCTAACAATCTTTTTAAACTAAGTATGAGAATGATGCAACGATCTCCAAAACAAGACTAAGAGCCGAATACCCGTGAGAGGTTCTAAACTCCTTCCTCCCAATTCCCCTTGAATGGGTTAGAGGCGCGCAATGCAACCTTGTTGTATGAGATATGATCGATCAAGGCAAAGTATGATGGATGAATAGTGAGATGCACACAATATATCACAAGTATCACAAACTTGAAATAATAGCACAAAGAAAGAAACAAGATCACAAGCAAGTAATAAAAAGCAATATAGTGCAATAGAAATTTAAAGTAAGATGGACACAAGGCAATCACAAACACAAGATGTTTGTTTCGAGGTTCGAGCCACCGCTCTACTCCCCGCCTTCACCTCCATGAAGGGTTTCCACTATCCACGAGGACGATTATAATGGCCTACCGAAGACCCGAGCACCGAGCTCCACCAAGTACAATAACCTCTACCGAAGAGGTGTCTCCACAAGAACAAGAAGAGGAACAAGACAAGAGTGATCACAACAAGATCAACCTAACTCTTTTACAACACTCTCACTCTTTTACAACTTCACTATAGAATGAGTAAGAGATTTTGGCTCTATGAAGTGTAGTGAGAAAAACTCAGTTGTAGAGATGATTTTTGCAAGGAACACAACTGAAAACTAGCTCAAGAAAGAATTGGAAATGGAGAGCTTAACCATTTTCTTTCTCTCTTTGAAAACTTTGAAAACTTGAGGATTTTCTTGGTATTTAGTAAGAGAGTCTTCTCTCTATTTATAGGGAGAAAAAATAGGCTTAAAACAATTTATTTAGAGCTTATTTGCTCTGAAAAGAACTGAAAAACCTGTAAAAGTCTGCCAAAAAAACAGATCAAAAACAGATTTCAGAATTGCACAAAAGAGGAAGAGCCGTTGGGCAGCAACAGGCTTGGCGGTCAACCGGGCTGGTCGACCGCCAGCTCAGCTGGTCAAAGAGCCGTTGGCTCGGGTCTTCTGGCGGTCGACCGGCCGGTCGACCCAGAAAACCCGAGAACAAACCTGCTCTCAGTCTTCCTCTAGCGGTCGACCGGACGGTCGACCCAGAAAACCCGAGAGCACTCCTACTCTTAGACGGTCGACGCCCGGTCGACCGTAGGACGTGCACAGACGTGCACGCCCAGGCACAGTGGCCGGTCGACCGGGCGGTCGGCCGGTCAGCCTGATGAACCAGGAAAAAAACAGTGTATTTTTTTGACTTGAAAAATTTTGCAAAATAATTTGACTTTAAGGAAACTTAAGTAATATGCTAGTAGGGGTATATAAACAAGATCTAAACATGGTATTTATTTTTGTAAATATAGAGTCATGTAAATATATTTTTAAAGGCATGAAACTAATTTAAAACACGAAAACTTAAATACAAAACACACATTTTAACAAAACAAATTGTGTGTGTGTGTATCCTAGAGCCAATATCCAACACTCAAACTTTAACATTCTAATTCTTACATTGGTTCTAAGTACTACAAGCTCTTCAAGGGGGCTTTTCACCATCAAGGTCTTCAACACTTGAGTCTTGAGCCCACTTTGAGTTGACTTGAGTCCAAAAACACTTTCTTTTAGGTTGTAAACCTTTTAGTAGAGTTAGAACCCTGAAACACACTTAAACAATAAAGCAATTAGACAAATAAACTAATATGTTTTGTAATCATCAAAACACACTAAACATGGGGATTGTAACCTTGGGCCAACAACTTTTGGTGTTTCTCATATACTTATCTTTTAACCAAAACATATTTAGAGCTTAATGCCAAAAACATAGATATTCATCTTGATTGTGTAGTGGATCATATCCATACACACTATGCCTTAAAATGAATTATAATATCTGTTTTGTATTTGAAGATGTTTTGGAAAAACAAAGTCTAGAAAACATGTTTGAAAAATACAGTTTTTATCATGAGCCAAATATTTCCAAGTTACAAAAATAGTCCAATCTTTTATAAACATGCCTTGGATTTGTGCAAGCATGTTTGTATATTAAAGTATATTGGTTAAACTATTTTTTTAGATTTTTATGTATTTTATGGGATTTTATTGAGCCAAAAAGACTAACTTTTAATCCCAGAAAACTGTTTCAGGCTTCGGATAAGTCGACTAGTAGCCTTTATAAGTCGACTAATCCTGGAGTCGGCCGACCGGACCGGTCGTCCGACGTGCACAGATGTGCATGCCTTTGTGTACTAGAGGACGGCCGACCGTGCCGGTCGACCGCTCCAGAGAGCAGAGCTCTCTAGAAAGTTCGGCCAACCGTACGGGTCGACCGACAGAGAGTTAGACTCTCAGCTCCAGTGGGTCGGTCGACCAGGCGGTCGACCGTGGCTCCAACGGTCAGAAATCCGACCGTTGGGGTCGACCGCACGGGTCGACCGGCAGTTCTGACAAAGCCCCAACGGCTAGTTTTTGACAGCCTATATATTTGGGGGTTTGTGGACTGTTTTT